>LPNX010100428.1:324235-345790 GCA_001517045.1 Pseudotsuga menziesii | reverse complement strand
GACATGGAATATGATGGTGTCCTAATGATGATGAAAGACTAAGGTAGTGATGGCAAAGTTGCTTATGAAGTACAAAGGATAAGCAAAAGATACCATGGCAGAGTTAACCCAAAGTTAAAATGGCATAAGTCAAAGTAAAGACAAAATGGCACAATGATGAGATGGCATAGACGAAGGTAGTGATGAGATGGCACGATGATGAGGTGGCATAGTTATCTACATGAGATCCGATGAATGAGGATCAATTTTTGTATAATCAACAAAAACAGAATGCAAATCCACATTAGTTTTAGAATGGATGGTTAGGAAGCATCCCGCACAAGATCCGACGGTTAAGAAGCATCTGGCATAAGTTAGGCAGAAAAAGCCAAAGTTCCGCAAAAGATCAAGATGGACGATCAAGGGTAGATCCGCAAAGAAATCAACGGTCCAGGAAAATGCGGAAACAAAGTTGCGAAAGAAAATTGCAGAAGTCCAAAATAGGAAAGTGTGATTCCGCATCCCGCAATGCGGAAACAAAGTTGCGGAAGGAAATTGCGAAAGTCCAAAATAGGAAAGTGTGATTCCACATCTTGCATCCCGCAATCTGGAGAGATCAAATGGCTGAAGTTAGTTCTGCTAAAACAAATCGAAAGTGCGGAAATAAAATTGCGAAAAGAAGCTTGCGGAAAGAAGCTTGCAGAAAGGAGCCTGCGGAAAGGAGCTTGCGAAAAGGAGCTTGCGGAAAGTCAAAAGCGGACAGTTGACATCCCACGTCCCGCATCCCGCAATCTGGAGATCGACGGTCAAAATAATGCCCGACGAAGATCAACGATGGGAAATCGTTGATGAGGAAACCATGGTTCAAAAATACGATTTCAAGGAGGAAATCTATGTGCTAAATCGACGGACCAGGAAAGATTTATAATTAAATCAAACGGCCTGGATTGATTCTGGAGAAGGAGATTGCGAAAGCATCAGAAAACGTTAAGTTGAGATGCAGAAATGAATTCTGAGGTGCATCCATAAATGGTAAAGAAGAATGTCCAACATGAAACTCATAGATGGAAAGTGAAGACCGTGTTTTGTGAGAGAAACGTGTACAGATGAGCCTGCATTAAAGATAGCTCGTAGAGAGCTCATAGAAGAAGAAAAGAATCCCACGGGCATGAGAAAATAAGAAGTCCGAAGGTCTAAAGATAGAGTATTCCTGGTGATGGAGGAGAGGAAGTCCACATGCATTGGTTTGATGAATCCTACGATCAAAGAAGAAGGGAGCTCGTAGATCAAAAGTGATCAAGAAGTTTTTAATTAATTATTTAATTAAAATCCGTTAGTCACAGATTGTTGAAAAGTTGTAACAATCAGATTTGAAAGGGCATGATTCTGAAAGGGTATGTTTCCAGAATAAAGAGATGTGTCCGTAGGAAACATAAAGATACTTATACGCAGAAGTATGAGTGAGAAAAGGGTTTGTGTCATCTAGATCGAGGTAGCCATAGCATAAGACAGAGACCAGTGGGTGTGACAGAGAATTGAGGGAAAAAGAAATCTAACATATTACAGAAAACATATTAGGGTGGCAAGGTGGAGCTAAGGCAGGCAACAAACCTGCAGGGGGTTGTTGCCTTCTTCCAGCAAAAGCTGGTAAATAGGGTGTAGGAGCATCTTGGCAGTCGTAGCTGACAAAACAGGGTGTCATAGCATCCTTTCAGTAGCAGCTGATAAACCAGGGGGTAGTAGCCTCCTTCCAATTGGCATTGCTAAATAGGGTGTCGTAGCATCCTTTCAGTAGCAGCTGATAAACCAAGGGGTCGTAGCCTCCTTCTAATTGGCATTGGTAAATAGGGTGTTGTAGCATCCTTTCAGTCGTAGCTGATAAACTAGGGGGTCGTAGCCTCCTTCCAATTAGTATTGGTAAAACAGGGTGTAATACCATCCTTGTTTGTAGCAGCAGGCAAAAGTATTTGTAAATAACAATTTTGCAGTAATAGGACATATTGGTGGTTTACCCTATTGGGCTTCCACGTTAAAATTGTGTTCTATGTATTCTTGTTGTTATATGTTTTGATTAAAGTTTAAAAAGTGGTTAAATTAGTAAAAAGATAACAATATTGATTACCCCCCCCTCTCAGTATTGACCAATAAACCAACAATTGGTATCAGAGCAGGTTCCTTCACTACAGTTTAACCACTGGAAGGAAGATCCCATTAAAACCACTATGGATCAACAAGAAGAGATTTACACAGTAAATGGATCTCCAATATTTCGAAAAAAATATATATATATTTTGGAGTACAAGAATGAAAATTTATCTAAAGGCATTGGGACATGATGTATGGGATTCAATGATCACTGATTACTTCCCACCAAAGAGGGTAAGGACTCCAACTCAAAAGAAATCCAAGAAAAATAACTCAATGGCAATGGCTTCAATCCTTGATGGATTACCTGATGATGTCAAAGAGAGGATAGGTGAATGTAACTCCGCAAAGGAACTTTCGGACAAGATAAAAGACCTCTACTCAGTTGAGCAAAGAGCAAGAGGAAGACTTGCTATTCTCGAGGATATTAGTGAAGATGAAGAAAATTTATTTATAGGTACAGCAAACTCAGATAAGGAAACAGAAGTGGACATACAAGCCCAATACATGGTTGTTGTAGATGAAATTGAAAAGTGTAGGAAAAAGAACGAAGTCTTGAAAGGAAAATTGTCAAAATATCAAGAAGAGAAAAAGTCAAAAGAAGAGGAAGTCAAAACCCTCCAATAAGAGCTACGCAATTCAAGACAACAAGTGTTGGCTAGTATGAAAGAGGTCAAGAGCTTAAAACAAGAAGTTGTTGAATTCAAGGAAGAAGTAAAGAAGCTAAAAGATCAGCTAACTGTTAGTGAGAAGTTCAAGGAAAGTACTAAAGCTCTTAATAAAGTCCTCAACTTACAAAGATCCCCCAAGGATAAAATAGGTATTGGATATAATCATAAAGGATCAAGCTCCATCATTCATGAAAATGTTGAAAATGTTAAACGTCAACATGATGCCTCCAAAGATACACCCAGGCAGCAGAAGAATCACAAGGAATTGAAGTCTAGTTATCATAATTCTACTCATCCTCCCAAGATGAAAAATTTCAAAAGACATGCAAAAGAAAAGAGTCATTACAAGCAGAAAAAACAGAGATTCTCCAAACATACATTCTATGGATATTGTCATTGCTGTCACAAGTTTGGTCACAAGGCTGATGATTGTAGAATCAAAGAAGAAGATGAAGGGCTGATAAGGAAAGAAGACACCAACATCTCTAATAGCAAAAGACATATTCTGTCTTTCATATGTCACAATATTGAACACTTTGAAGGACATTACAAGAATGGGACATGCAGACCTTCCAAGGAAACTCGTAAGAAGGTATGGAAGATGAAGACCGAGAAACCAGTAAGCAGAATACCTCATGGAAAGAGGTGGAGAAGAAAGGAAGACTCCAAAGATGTAGAAGAGATGAAGATTTCAAACATCAGTGAGGTCTCCAAAGATGATGTTGAGAATAATGAGGTCATAGATAAAAATGGCATTCATCATGAGGGAAAGCTACTTAGTGATGTAGAAGAATACCCCAATGTAGATAAGGATGAAAGAGATGACGAAGGAGACAGTGATTGTGGAATTTACTTCTGAAAAAAAATTAAATAAACCTAAAATTGAGGGCATGGACAATCATCTTAAAGACATAGGAAATGTTGCATGATCTCAAGGGGAGATTGATATCTTTAAGTTAAGGATTTTAAAGATGAGAAGGCAAACAAGGAAGAGAAAAAGAGGGATAACGCAGATCAGATCTAGTAATATCTCATTACGTGGTTAATGAACCTCGCTTCTAGTTTCAAAATTGTATTAGCTACCACCATTGGTTTTAGAGGAAGTTTATACTCAGGGGGAGTTAAAGTCAGAAAATGTCAATTGGTATCTAAGAAAAACTCAATTGGTGTCTAATGATGAAGTATATTGAAAGCTATCTTCTTCAAAGATGATGGGTGATCAAGGTATGGTGTATGGATGACATAAGAGAAAGTATGAAGTAAAGTGAGAACAAGAAAATGTGAGAGTCATGAAGACCATGATGTCTGCAATCAAATAGAAGTTAAAAGATGACTATGTTCACTTAGTATTTGAAGTAATGACACATAAATTGTTGACAGTAGAAGAAAACTCAAGTCTAAAAATAAAAAGTTCTATCTATTGATAAGGTAGCAGGATGAGTTCAGCATTGACAAAGGAAAAAGGTTGAGGTTATGAGTCTTTGTTTCTGAGATAGTGAGACCAGAGAAACTATGTAATAAACTAAAGTAATCTCTGTGTTGAGGAACTGAAGTTATGGGTCTCTGGACAGTTGATAATATAGATCTAAAATCCAAAAGAATCCAGCAGTATATGCTAGGTTTTTATATGAAAATCTAAATGCAATGGCTTAAGGAATTCTGGTAAAAGCAGAACCCAGTTAACTTACAGGCAGAATTAACCATTAGATATGGCAGTGGGAACAAAGGTTAAAAAAAAGAAACATGTATCCTAGAACAGAAAATGGAAGAGTGTGGAAAAATGTTGAGTATGAACTCTGTCACAAAAATGTTGTCAAAGAAGAGGAAGTATAGTGACAGGGGGAGTCCATGGATCTATCAGTTAAGCTGTCATCCAAGAACCTGTTGCAAGAAAGAAAATGTTAAGATAAATGATAATACATTGGTTAAATAACCAAGTTCATTCAAAGGGGAGATATGATGACAAGAGGAGTTGTCAAAAAGAAGAGAGACAGGAAATCCTATATCAAAATAGGTGCAGCATTGGCATAACAGGTTATCCTTTGTCATTGTTGTCAAAGGGGGAGAATGTTTAGAGATTGCCACCAATGCCAAAGGGAGAGATTGTTGATAAGCTTGGGTTATAGTTGTCATTGATGTCAAAGGTGTTCACGAATGACAAAGGAATAACAAATGGATATGATGGTAGGACAAACTCAGTGAAAGACTAAAGTAGTGATGGCATGGCATGGCATAGTTGAGGATGTGGCATGACGCATATGATGACATCGCATGGCATCGTTGAGGATGTGGCATGACACATATGATGACATGGAATATGATGGTGTCCTAATGATGATGAAAGACTAAGGTTGTGATGGCAAAGTTGCTTATGAAGTACAAAGGATAAGCAAAATATACCATGGCAGAGTTAATGCAGAGTTAACGTAGCATAAGTCAAAGTAAAGACAAAATGGCACGATGATGAGGTGGCATAGACGAAGGTAGTGATGACATGGCACGATGATGAGGCGGCATAGTTATCTGCATGAGATCCAATGAATGAGGATCAGTTTTTGTATAATCAACAAAAACAAAATGCATATCCGCATTAGTTCTAAAATGGACAGTTAGGAAGCATCCCGCACAAGATCCAACAGTTAGGAAGCATCTTGCATAAGTTAGGTAAAAAAGCCAAAGTTCCACAAAAGATCAAGATGGACAGTCGGGGGTAGATCCACAAGGAAATCAACGATCCAGGAAAATGCGGAAACAAAGTTGCGGATGTCCAAAATAGGAAAGTGTGATTCCGAATCCCACATCCTGCAATCCGCAATGCGGAAACAAAGTTGCGGAAGGAAATTGCGAAAGTCCAAAATAGGAAAGTGTGATTCCACATCCCGCATCCCGCATCCTGCAATCTGGAGAGATCAGACTGCTAAAGTTAGTTCTGTTAAAGCAGATCAATGTTGCACAAGGAAAATTGCGGAAAGAAACTTGCGGAAAGAAGCTTGCGAAAAGGAGCTTGCTGCGGAAAGAAGCTTGCAGAAGCGAGTTTGCGAAAAGTCAAAAGCAGACAGTCGACATCCCGCATCCTACATACCACAATCTGGAGATCGACAGTCAGGAAAACGCTTGACGAAGATCAACGGTGGGAAATCGTTGATGAGGAAACCATGGTGCGGAAATACGCTTTCGAGGAGGAAATCTATGTGCTAGATCGACGGACCAGAAAGATTCATAATTAGATCAAACGGCCTAGATTGATTCTGGAGAAGGAGATTGCGGAAGCATCAGAAAACGTTAAGTTGAGCAGCAGAAACGAATTCTGAGGTGCATCCATAAATGGTAAAGAAGAATGTCCAACATGAAACTCATAGATGGAAGGTGAAGACCGTGTTTTGTGAGAGAAATGTGTACAGATGAGCCTGCGATGAAGATAGCTCGCAAAGAGCTCGTAGAGGAAGAAAAGAATCCCACAGGCGTGAGAAAAAAAGAAGCCCAAAGGTTTGAAGATAGAGGATTCCCGCTGATGGAGGAGAGGAAGTCCACAGGCATTGGTTTGATGAATCCTACGATCAGAGAAGAAGCGAGCTAGGAGCTAGGGCATTAGTCACATATTGTTGAAAAGGTGTGACAATCAGATTTGAAAGGGCATGATTGTGAAAGGGTATGTTTCCAGAATAAAGAGATGCGTCCGTAGGAAACATGAAGATACTTATACACAGAAGTATGAGTGAGAGAAGGGGTCCGTGTCATCTAGATCGAGGTAGCCATAGCATAAGACAGAGACCAGTGGGTGTGACAAAGAATTGAGGGAAAAAGAAATCTAACATATTACAAAAAACATATTAGGGTGGCAGGGTGGAGCTAGGGCAGGCAACAAGCCTGCAGAGGGGTGTTGCCTCTTTCCAGCAAAAGTTGGTAAATAGGGTGTAGGAGCATCCTGTCAGTGGTAGCTGACAAAACAGGATGTCGTAGCATCCTTTCAGTACCAGCTGATAAACCAGAGGGTCGTAGCCTCCTTCCAATTTGCATTGGTAAATAGGGTGTCGTAGCATCCTTTCAGTAGCAGCTGATAAACCAGGGGGTCATAGCCTCCTTCCAATTGGCATTGGTAAATAGGGTGTTGTAGCATCCTTTCAGTCGTAGCTGATAAACCAGGGGGCGTAGCCTCCTTCCAATTGGTATTGGTAAAATAGGGTGTAATACCATACTTGTCTGTAGCAGCAAGCAAAACTATTTGTAAATAACCATTTTGCAGTAATAGGACATATTGGTGGTTTACCCTATTGGGCTTCCACGTTAAAATCATTATTCTGTGTATTCTTGTTGTTATATATTTTGATTAAAGTTTAAAAAGTGGTTAAATTAGTAAAAAGATAACAATACTAATTCACCCCCACCTCTCAGTATTGACCAATAAACCAACAATCCTGTGTTGCATGGGTACCCGTACCAAGAGGTCGGGTACACATACCGAGTACTTGGGTACTTCAATGGTACGTCCCCAGCTGTACCCAAATCCAATCTCACGTATCGGGTACTGCATGTATGAAAATAGGGTACTCACATGGATTTCGGTACGTCATACCACGTGTTTGGGTACGTGGCCAGTACAGCCGTTGGACAATTTATCTTAGCTCATTGTTCGGGATGGAGTCAATTTGCTTAGTTTGAAGTTCAAAATTTTAAAAATTAAATAATTAAACACTAAAACACATGTTATGTGGACCCTTTCCCTTTACCTAAACCAACGCAACACTGCATTTCTCACTGCTAGTGCACTGTGCTCACTACTCCAACAACGACGTGACAGAGGACATTAGTGATGCTAATGACATTGATCCTAAGGCCGCTGGTGACATGGCTTGAGGAAGCCAAATCAACTATCTTGTTCATGTTCAATGTTTACTGTTTTGAACTTTCTTTTTCATGTCTAAAAATGCCTTTAGGCAAATTGTGGATGTAGTATGGCAATGAAGTTTGAACTCATGGTGTCATGGACATATAATATTTTATGTTGTTAATTATATCAATATAACTTCAGTTTTCCAGTTGATATCTACTATGAGTCTATGTCATATGATTTATCAAATTTATTATTTTATGTTTCAAATTTTCAATGCAAATGTTCATATGAATCATGAATTTTGAAATATCAAATATGTATGTATGATGTGAGTGTGAAATGTTTTATTTTTATAAATTTTAATTTTAACACACACACACACATATATATAGTACCCCCGACGTACCCAAGTACCCTGTTTCAAAAAGTGGCGTCCCCGTCCTCATCCCCGTCTCGGTACCCACATTTCCTGGCAACTTAGTTTAAATCTTAATTTTAGCCATAATAATAATAGTTGATTTTTTTATTCTAATCGCGCGCTAGGGTTGACTGCGAGCATTTGATGAGCAGCTGCGACGGGCCTGAGAAGCATGGCGGCGCCTGGGGGAGGGGAGGTCGCCCCCCCCTCCAGCAGAGGCAAGAGGATCTCTCATCCGGAGGTTCCAAAATTTATCAAGAAGCTAGATGACATTCCAGAAATTGCCCTTCCTGAAGAAAAACCAATAAAAATAGCTCTGGCATTGGCTAAACGAGACCTAGTGGGCCAGTTTATGGGCTTATGGCCCTCCACCAAATCTACTGATGACTGGATACAGAGGAACTGGAAGCCCAATCTGAATCATGGGGTAACCTGTTACCCCGTTGGGAGAGGGTTCTTTATTTTTGAATTCATCTCAGAAGAAGACCGAGACTTAATCTTTAGAAATGGCCCCTACTTCATGGGGACGCAGGGCCTATACCTGAACAAATGGACACCACACTTTGATCCCTCGATTGATCTCCCCAAAGAGGTGTTGGTGTGGGTCAGGCTCCCTAACCTTCCGGTGCATTGTTGGGACTTCGAATCACTGCAGAGAATAGGGAACGGAATCGGACGTTTCATTGACAAAGCTGATAATAAGGGACAATACACCTGCGCCAGAATATGTGTGGAAGTTGACCTTGAAGCTGGTCTTCCTGAGGCAATAAAATTAACGGTCGGATCTTGGACTCATTACCAGAAGCTGGACTACGAGCATCTGCCCTTTAAGTGTAGGAACTGCCAAGAACATGGCCACTTTCAAAGATATTGCCCCAAACTGGTCGCTGGGAAAGAAGATGCTGAAGGATGGCAGAAAGTAAAGAAAGGTAAAACTGCGAACAATGCCAGAAGCAAGGAGAAAAGGTCCAGGGACCACCAAAGGAAGGCACCTCAAAGCCTACCCACCAGGAAGACCCTAATGTAGCTCAAACCCCCGCAAATATTCCAGAAGTTGAAGAAGCTAGGGTTCCACAAGAACCAATCGATCCAATCCCTCAAACTGGAGGCTCCAGTCCGCCAAAAGAACACATTAGTTTGCGTTCGGAAACATTAGCAGAATCATCTGAGGAAGGTGACACTGAAGCAAGCAGTCAGTCAGGTACCCCAGACCATCCAAAGCGTGGACGGAAGACTAAGAAGAAGAAAAGGGAAGAGCAGTCCTACAAGGACGTGGTCCAAGGCTCACAACACACCATCCCTGAAATGATGAACACCAGATCGGGGATGAAGCTAGGGAAAACCCCGAAAGGGGGCCATCCCCCTCATCCAGGTAAATAATGCAATACGTCTCCTAGAACTGCAGAGGACTCGACAGCTCCATAAAAGAAGAAGCTATAAGGGATTTAGTAAGAGTAATGACGCCTGAAGTCCTCCTAATCCAGGAGACGAAGCTGAAGGGGGAAGCTCTCCTCCGTGCAAGCAACTCATTTTGGAAGAAAGGCCCGGGTAGGGCTGTAAGCGCAAGAGGAGCCTCGGGAGGCTTAGCAACGTTTTGGGACTCTGCAAAGCTCGATCTAGTAGAAGAAGAAAGAACCACACATTGGTTATTCACCAAACTGCTCCATAAAGACTCCGGCCATTTTGTAAGCATTTTCAATATGTATGTTCCTGTCTCTTTTGTTGAAAAAAAAGATTGTTGGGATTCCTTAAAAAGTTTTCTTAACCGTCACAAACCTGAAAATTTAGTAGTGGCTGGAGACCTAAATGTAACTCTTGCTCTGGCCGAAAAGAAAGGGGGTTCAATAGTTCGAGACCCTGCAAGAGAGTGGGTGGAAGATTTGATGCTGGATTGGGATCTTGAAGACATCATCCCGAACAAAGGAAAGTTCACCTGGTCAAAGAAAAGAATAGGACCTGGTCATATAGCTGCCCGCCTTGACCGCTTCCTTATACATTCCTCCTTCCTAACCCTTGGGCTTATGGCGACCTCCAAGATTCTCCCACATTATACTTTTGATCATAAACCGATTTCTCTCACCCTCTCTCCTGAGGAAAAGTTAGGTCCTATCCCGTTTAGGTTTAGCCCAATTTGGGTAAATCAGGAAGGTTTCCTTGATAGAGTGTCTAACTCTTGGAAGGACCCTGTTTATGGCTCTCCCTTCTTTGTCTGGGAAGGAAAGCTCAGAAGACTCAAAGCTGATCTGAAAACCTGGGCTAAAGGACTTGAGTCTCCCATGACTGAAAGGAAAAGAATCCAGAAGGCCTTGGAACGGCACCAATTGATCTTGGAAGAGTCCCCTATCACCCCTGCCTTGCTCATCCGGGAAGCTGAGCTTCAAAAGAAGTACCACAAAGTCTGTAGAGAAGAGGAAATCTACTGGAGAGTCAAATCAAGGACGCTGTGGCTCCAAGCTGGAGACACAAATACTACGTTCTTCCACAAGCAAGCCCAAGCCAGAAAAATTTATAACTACATTAATGAAATTCAGTCGCAAGGCCAAGTCATAAAGGATTTTAAAGGCATCAAGGAGGCAGCCCATGCCTATTTCAAAAATCTCTATTCAGCCCCGGACCTGGAACCAGTGGACCCGAACTCCTATCCTCTCTTAGAGATTCCAAATTTGATTAATGATGAGGACAACATGCTGCTGAACAGCCCTGTTAGTATCCGAGAAATCAAGAAAGCCCTATTCAAAATGGACCCAGACAAAGCTCCAGGGCCAGATGGATTTACAGCCCGGTTCTACATCTCTTGCTGGGATATAATAAAAAAGGACCTGTACAGAATGGTTAAGAAGGCTCGGCACTGTTCCAAGTTGGGTGGCAGCACCAACTCCTCGTTTTTGGCCCTAATCCCAAAAGAAAAGGGAGCAAAGAACTTTAACAGATTTAGACCTATCTCCCTTTGTAATACAGGATACAAAATCATAACCAAAATAATGGCTAACAGACTTAAAATAATCCTGCCTAAGCTGATCCCGGAAAATCAAGGTGGATTTGTGAGAGGAAGACAGATCCTGGATAACATCATTTTAGTTCAAGAAGCCATTCATACCAGCTACAAGAAAAAAGAGAAGGGTATGGTGATAAAGCTGGACTTGGCCAATGCATTTGACAGAGTCGAGCATGATTTCCTTTTTGCAGCCATGAGAAATTTCGGATTCAATCAGAACTTCATTAAGTGGGTTAAAGCTTGCATTTCAGCCCCCTGGATCGCCCCGCTGGTTAATGGCCGGCCTACAAATTTTTTCCAAGCCTCAAGAGGATTAAGGAAAGGCTGCCCTCTTTCCCCTATGTTGTTTGTCATCCAAGCCTCTGTCCTGAGCTTTCAGCTGAACAGAAGTCTCCAAAACAGGTCTCTCTCAGGCATCAGAATCGTCCCAAAGGTCAAGGATGTAAACCACGCCCAGTTTGCTGATGATACGCTTCTATTAGGGGCTGCCAACCTCAACACAGCTAGGAACTTCAAAACAGAGCTTGACTATTACAGAGACAGCTCTGGAAGTGAAATAAACTTCCACAAAAGCAAGGTCTATGGCTGGAATTGTTCTCCACGTGAAATGCTGGAGATATCTCGAACTCTTGGAATGGAAGGCATCACTATCTGGGACACCTTTACATACCTGGGCATCCCAATTTTTAAAGCTTCTCCGAGAATTGTCCATTGGCTGCCTCTCCTGGACAAAATAAAGGGCAAAATCCACACGTGGGGGGCATCATGGCTTAACAAAGCAGGTAAAGTGATTTTGATGAATTCAGTTCTCACCAGCCTTCCAATCTATCAATGCTCGGTTCTTCTAGCTCCCAAAACCATTGCAAACAGAATCAATGGGCTGCTCCGAAGATTTCTGTGGGAGGGCGGCCGAAACTCTGAAAAAAAGCTCCATCTAGTGAGCTGGGACAAGGTCACAAGGCCAAAGATGGAAGGGGGCCTTCAACTAAGAGACATGGCCACCCATAATCTAGCCATGGGTGGTAAAATTCTTTGGAAAATGATCACAGGAAAACGAACTTGGAGCAAGCAAATTCTCTGGAAGAAATATTTTACAGGGGACAAGGAGAGATGTCTTGAAAGGCCCACTAAAATGCAGACAGGCTCCCCGATTTTTTCTCTGTGCAAAAGAGCCCTTTCTTTCTTCACCTCCAAGCTCACGTGGACTCCAGGGAATGGAGCAAAAATAAGAATTTGGGAGGACTCGATCCTTGGGGATCAGCCTCCCAACGACTCCAGCGATCTGAGAAACATTAAAGAGTGGCTTCATGCCAGAAATTGCAGCACGCTGAAAGACATTTCCTCCTGGAGTAATGATGAGGAAGAATCGTGAGAAAATTGGAATCTGGGCGACTACCCGTACGAGCTCAAAGAGGAAGCAGCAAAATTGTTGGATTTATTGCAAGGAAAAACGCCCATTAGCATCAGAGCCAAAGACAAACGTAGTTGGGGATCAAAATCTGGCAAATACACAGTAGCTGAAGGTTATATTGCGATTTTGGAGGTGCCGTGGGTTCCCCCCAACCCTGGGCCGTGGAAAGCTCTCTGGAGCTTCGCCTCTGTTCCCAAAATAGATATATTTATATGGACTCTCCTTCATAATGGCATTTTGACAGGTGAGAAGCTGAAGAGCAAAGGCTGGGAAGGGCCCTCACGATGCCCTCTGTGCAACCGGGCTGAAGAAAACGCCGAGCACCTGTTCATCACCTGCGAGTACAATAAAGAGGCTTGGAGACTCACGTTAGGCTCAATCTCTGTAAGTATGCCAAGCTCAATAACGGAGCTGATCAGTTGCTGGATACATCTCGCCCCCTTCAATTTCAGTAAGAAAAACCTCCTCAAGCTAGCGTGGATGTGGACTCCTAAATTCCTATGCTGGAAGGTATGGCTGGAAAGAAATAACAGAATCTTTAAGGAAGAAAGCAGACTCCCATCTCAAGTGGCAATTAAAGCTAGAACCATGCTCTCTGAAGCTTTAAGCACAAAGTCCACAATCAGAAATGAGACTACCATCTCTCCTGAAGAAGATCGTTGGTTTAAGGAGCTCAACTTGAATCAGCAAAGCTATAAAGCAATCAAACCGCCTCAAAAAGCAAAATGGGAAATCAAGCTGGAAGAACAAGAGTTCATCAAGTAGAGGTCAGCCCTCGGTGAATGGTGCATTTTCTTTGACGGGGCCTCGAAAGGGAATCCCGGCCAAGCTGGAGGAGGAGGCATCATTTTCGAGCCCTCTGGCAATCCCCATCTGTCCTATGCATGGGGTCTAGGACATGCCTCCAACAACCAAGCAGAGTATCTTGCGCTGTGGCAAGGGGTAAATCAAGCAAGGAAGCTGAACATTCAGAAGCTTACTATCTTTGGGGACTCCAGACTGATAGTTAAAGCGTTATACACCAAGAAGATGCCAACGGATATAAATCTTGCCCACACGCACAGGAAAGTCCTTCTCCTTTTGACGCATTTTAGAACTCATAAGGCCTACCACGTCCTTAGGAACCTTAACAATCTAGCGGATGCTGAGGCCAACCGTGGTACGACTCTGAGTAAGAGCCAGCTAATTGTCAATGGAGAAATTTCAAACCATCCGCTTCCCTAGGACTAAAGTGGCCCTGCTCGGTCCTTTCATGTGGGCTTTTTATCAGGAATCCAACAGCACAATTCTGACATGAATGTTAAGATGGACGCAAAACTCAGCATACCAGCTTTGAATATGCATTGTAAAGGCCCTGGCAGCCCATTTGCCAGACACTAATCAAAATTTTAACCGTTTCCGTTAAAAAAAAAAATAGTTGATTTTTTTAAAATAACATTTATAATAACTATATGAAAATTGAATTCTCATACCTTGCCTCGTATAATACAAAAACATAATAAACATAATGATTAAACCAAGTACATACATAATGACAAAAAAGATTTATCCTAGAAAATTTTAAACAGGCTTCTTCCCAAGCAATACAATGGGCCATTACCATGGGCCCAAAAAACCATGATCGAGTCAAGTATACCTAACAAGAGGAGACAACGAGACCATGACAAAAATCAAAATTTACATATTAGAAATTTAAATATATATATATATGGGTTTGGGATATAGACATTGATGACGTGCAAAAATAAAAGTGTGCTTCAAAATGACAGGTGAAATTAAAATTCACACTTCATTAATGACGTTTAATTTTATGAAGTGGCAGTATTTTGACATGTAAAATGGCAAATGACGGCTATTAACCAATCAAATTTCAACACTACTAGCAAATATTTTATGGCCTAGAAAGTTATATCTCTTGGAGCACTCTTGTCTTTTATCACTAAGGTGGCATCATGATTCCAATCAGCATTTTGGTTGAGCACTCTCCTTGTTTCTCTATATTTGACATGTGTGGATGCATGCTATGGCCTTATGTATGGGGTCGTCCCCTTCTTCATGGAGTTGGTTAGCTCTTGTGAACATTTTCTTTTGAGTTGGATACTTTTCTATTGTGGATGAGCGGTATCCTTGGAACATGGAAATTAGGTTTTGGTTGATAAGTGGACATCATTGCACGTATGTTGAGGTTTGACCCTTGATGAGGTCAAACAAAAGGTAGATTCCAATATTGGAGGATTCATTGCACCTTCTTCTATACCTATTTGTCAGAGCGTTTACTTGGGAGAGCCACCTTCACACATTCCTTGTCCATTATGATGGAACACTCCACTTGGAGATTAGATTGCACACTTATGCATGGTCTTTGATGGCACGATCCACTATTGGAGGATGTTTTAACCCATTCTATACCATATTTGGAGGGGGCATTCATCTTCCTACGCTCGTTCATGGGGAGTATTCACCTTTGGAGGTGTCCTACACATATTTTATGCCATCCTTTAAGTTAGCATTCACACTTGGGGCCCACTTTCATTGGAGTGTTCCACTTTGGAGATGTCTTGCCACTTCATACCATTTTGAGGGAAGCATTCCACTTTGGAGGGGTTTGTTGCTCATTTATCGCAAGTCGTTGGTCATAGGAGGAGATTGCTCCTACTTCAAATGTTAATGATTTGTAGGATTTGCCAAGCTTGTCTTTTTAGGGTCGACTGAAAGGTTTATATACCTCATTGGAAGGGTTTATGTGAGAATTGTTTCCTTTGTTTCCCTTTGATGCCTTATGCATGAATGTATTTACTTGCTCCTATATCTTTCTAGAGTTGTTGGTTTTAATCCTTCATTGTATTAGACACACCCTAATTAACAATGTTTTGATGTGGCACGATTTGGGCCCTCATAATTTAATTCCTATAATCATTTTTCAACATGTTAGGGTTTCATTGTGGCATGTGTATGCATCGCTTGTCTTGACAACCACTTATGAACTCGCCCTCCTGTGCTAGCCCCTTGACTCCATTTGCCCTTGTTGGACTTGCACTAGTATCTTGGTCCTTCCATCATCATTTTATGTTCTATACTATAAGACAATGTTTGGCAAAGCTATCTCTTCACATCACCTTGTCCTTCATTGTCATTCACCTTGGCCTTACCAATCCTATCCTAGGAAAGCCCCCTTTGTGTTAGAGAAGAGGCAACCTAAAGTGTAAAGAGGGAGTTATTGAGGCGACAATGGATAACCCCTCTAGGTTTCCTTTGGGATAGCATCATTCTTTTGGGCTTTAATCACACATGCTAGTTCAAGAGGCAACATTTTAGCATTGATGTTGGGGATAAAGCCCATTTCCCATCAAATTGAGGATTGTGCTTCATGACATTTTGTGAGGGATGAAGCAAGCAACATTTTGAAAGCATCTAAAGATTCACCTTAGCAATTCCACACATGTTGGTATTGGTATGAGGTATGCTTATATGCATTTTCAGATTTGGTAGCCTCCATTTGAAGAACTAGGAAGTGAAGAAATATGGCATTCCCTCCATGGTCTGTCGATACGTATGCTCCTCTTGATTTTTCAAGTATCCAAGGGTTTCCTAACAAGCTACCGAAGGATGCTTTTGATTCTATTCCAAGATTTCGTGGATGTATTGATTCAACCACAATGCACATTTCAAGTTTTATGGAAGAAATTTCAGATCTTGATGTTACTCATGAAGATGTTTTAATGAAATTGTTTGCCAATATTTTGAAAGGCCATGCAAAGGAATCGTTTCAAGGTCTTGTTAGAAGAAAAATATCATCTATTGCAAGTTTGATTTAGACATTTTGCAAATAATGGGCGCTAATCGTCATGATGAATGGATGCCCCATGTTGAATGTGTTGAATTTTAGCATTAGCATGAGTACTTTTAAAAATTTGCAGACTAACATAAACAAATGACAAGTGCAGTAAACAACATCAATCACATCAACACATTGAACACAAGACTTTTCACCGGGGAAACCTTTAAAGGACAAAAACCCCAAACGCATTAGTAATTCATCTCATAAATGAGATGACTGAAATTCTTCAAAAAGTTCTACAAACCCCAACAAGGTTAAACCACAATTTACAGAAGATCAAATTTTCCACAAAAATGCCAAAGTGGCTTTTTACAAAAATTAAGGCTAGATGCCCTAATCTTCTCTCTCCTACCCAACCTATTCAAACCCTGCCCGGATCTAATTTTTTTCTTTTGCCTGAAAATATTTTTCTCTCTCCTGCCTATTGACGAGGTTAATTTTAGGGGCGAATTTTAGCCCAGTGGGCTATTTTTCCATGTTTTTCTCCCAAAAAAGATTCACCATTATGCATTTTTTGAAGCCATGTTTCGCCCAATTTTGATGGGGTAAAAATTTGTCACCCTAAAAATCGCCAAATTATTATATAAACGATATAAAATCCTTGGAAATTAAATTTTTTTTTGAAAAATATCGCCAATCATTTTATAGTTGCCATTTTAAGAATTGGTAATATTCGCCAACATTTATACACTTTTAAATAATTATGGTTCCTTAAAATCATCCCTGCCTATTGACTGTACGACTGCCCTGCCCAGTTTCCTGTTCTGCCCAGCTGCCCAAAAATGCAGCTCTGCAGCTGCCTGGCTGCTGTGCTGCTGCCCGAAGGGCAGCCAACCCTTACCAGAGCCCCTTAGGACTTTCTCGTGGGCTTCCCGAAGGGTCTGTGCAGACCCGACAGCTCCCACGGACTTTGGGCTGCTACTCGAGACCCTCATGGGTCTGCCTAGGGCTGCCCGAGGGGGTTCGATGCAACTACAACACACTCCCGAGTATGCCCTACGGGCTGCCCGTGGGTCTGTAGCAAGCCCTAACCCTCACGGGTTGCTACCCGATGGAAGAGAAGAGAGGACCGAGCCCTCAAGGTGCTTCCCGAGAGAAGATGGGGGCAACCCGTGGAGAAGAGAGGGCTACCCGTGCAGATCTGGAGACTGCCCGGAAGAAAAATGAAGAGTTGCCCAAGAATGGAAGCTGCCTGAAAATTGAAGAAGAAAAGATTAGGGTGAAACCCTAACTCAAAAAACAGTTATTGCAAAGAATGATGATGCCCTAGCTAGACTCATCCATGCTAGGGCATAATCATAAAAACCTTCTTCTTCAAAACCTGTCAGATCTTCTGATGAGCAGTTGTACCCTATGAGAGAAAGTGTGTATGTAATAATGAAATGGATTGATCTTCTTTTATATCCTTTGAGTCACCTGTAAGTGGACCAAAATGAGAAATCTCAAAATAATAATATTTTATTCTTTTCTAATTTTGACTTTTGCCTTTAGTGGTACTAAAGGTCTTTTTGCACTTTCACTTTAACACCTTAGTGGTACTAAGGGTCTTTATGTATTTTTTACTTTTACTTTAGCCTTCTTCAAGTGCCCCTGTGGTCATCACATGTGGTCAACGTGGTCTTTCATCACCACTCAAAGTACATCATCATAAACCCAGAGAATTACTAATGCTTTTATCTCACACTCTGTGTGACACCAAGAACGGGTACTAGGGTGTCTTAACCAAGGGTAGCTAAGCCTTGGAGAAGATCGCAAATCCCACTGATCAAGGGTCAAAGTGTCACGCATGCCTAGACCCGGTCTAGGGCTTATAGTGTCCTCCTGGTAACATACCAGGTGCCTCAGCCATAGGCTGCATAATTTGACACTAGATCAAATACTTGGTAACAGACCAAGCGCCTCCATTCTCCCGGAGAATGGCCCTCAACCCCGGACTGAGTCCTGGTAACTAACCAGGTGCCTCCATTCAAAGGAATGGCTACTCAAAACTAAGTTGAGTCTACCAGTACTATACTGGTGCACATTGTGGTCCCGGACTAGATGTCTACCATTCAACAGAATGGTCACTCAACACAAGGTTGAGTCCCCCTAGTGTAGAGTTGGGTCCATATCATGGTCAAGGACCAAATATCATCATTCAACAAAATGATCACTCAACTCTAGGTTGAGTCCACGCCATGGTCCCGAACCAAGTGTCCCCATTCTCCTAAGAGAATGGCTCTCGATGCTGCTCAGAAAAATCAACAGAATGTACCAAGGAAATGTATGGGAATGTATGAGGGCTTTGTTGATGAAGAGGAGATATCTCATGTTTCCATTGAAGAACAAAATGATGAAGACCGTCCTCATGTTTTCATTGAAAACCAGGAGCATGTTGAAAAAGGCATTGAAGCATCAATTTCTTCTCCACGTCAAGGCAAGGATTTGATAATATATAGCACTTCTCAAATTTTTTGAAGTGGATGATCTATCTCATTATAGTTTTGATGAGATGGCAAGAGCATATATCTCTCCATTTCATAAAGATCTAGATGTCATGTTCCAAATTGTTGATAATAGCAGGGGCATGGATTCCTTTAAAAATTTTGGGAATCCCATCTATGACACTTGTACCTATGTATCTAGTGAGGAAATTGCAGATTTTGACCCTTTGGGACAGCCAACATAGTGGATGATTTGCAAGACAAATTACAACCATAGGCCCCAATTCATAATCCAGATTTAAAGCATCATACTAAGCACATTTTTGTAGATTTGTTACAGGCATCTCTTCTAAATATTAAAACTCTTTTGTGGCAGAATTTGTAGGGTGATTTCCATCCATGTTTGGAAAATATTAATGCAGACATTTTCCAGCCATCTTTTGCCTCTTGATTTCATGCATAATTTTTCATTTGTGAAAGATGTTTAAGGGGGTGGAAATTGTATGGTACAGCAGGGTTTTGGTAACATAAATTTTCAGCCACCTATTTCTATTGTTTCTTCTCATTTTTTGCATGAACCTTTTGTTGATTTTTCCTAAGCAGCATCAAGAGCTATTCTCTTAGGAGAATGGGGACATCTAGTATGTGGAACTAGTCTAGCATTGGGGGATTCAACTTTGAGTTGAGTAGCCATTCTGTTGAATGGAAACTTTTGGTCAAAGACCAGAATGCATAACCAATCCAACACTGGGGGGCTCGGCCTAGAGCGGAGTGACCATTCTGTTGAATGGAGACATCTGGTCAGGGACCAGGATGTGGAACCAGTCCAGCACTTGGGGACTCAGCATAAAGCTAAGAAGTCATTCTTTGAATGGAGACACCTGGTCAGTTACCACGAATTTAACCTAGTCCGGAACTAAGGACTCAGCCCGGGGCTGAGGGCCATTCTCCGGGAGAATGGAGGTGCTTGGTCTGTTACCAAGTATTTGACCTTGGGTCAAATTATGCATCCTATGGCTGAGGCACCTGGTATGTTACCAGGATATCACTATAAGCCCTAAACCAGGTCTGGGCATGTGAGACTATTACCCTCAATCTATGGGCTTTGTGATCTTTTCCAAGGCTTAGCTACCCTTGGTTAAGACACCTAGTACCCGATCTTGGTATCACACACAGTGTGAGATAAAAGCATTAGTAATGATCTTTGTTTATGATGATCTACTTTGAGTGGGGATGAAGGACCACCTTGACAACTTGTCTTGACCACAGGACACTTAAAGAAGGCTAAAGTAAAAGTCAAAAATACATGAGGACCCTTAGTACCACTAAGGAGTCAGAGTGAAAGTACAAAAAGACCTTTAGTACCACTAAAGGTAAAAGTCAAAGTAATAAAAGAATAAAATAATATTATTTTGTTCTTTTAAGTTTTGGCCCACTTACAAGTGACTCAAAGGATATAAAAGAAGATCAATCCATTTCATTTTGTCACACACACTTGCTCATCATCCACAACTGCTCCAAAGAAGACTTTCGCTAGTGTTTTTTGAAGAGAAGACTTTTTATGGTTATGCCCTAGCATGGAGGATTCTAGCTAGGGCAACCATTCTTATTGCAGCAAACCCTAGCCTAGGGTTTCACTCACGAAGAAGAGCAGCAACAGCAGCAGCATCTTCTCCTTCTTCATCTGCTAGGGTTTTACCCTAGCCCTCTTCACCTTCACGAGTAGAATCCTACACTCACGGGCAGCCTTGATTTCTTCACGAGAAGACTGAGATCTTCACAAGCAGCTTGAATTTCTTCATAGGCTAAGAACTTCGGGCAGCTCCCTTCCTCCTCCGACAACCCTCTCCTCACCCTCAATCACCCTACTAGCACTCTCGATTATCTACAGGAAGCCCTAACAGGGCTTGGGAAGCTTATTAGGCTCACCGGCAGCCTGCTATAGCACATCGAGCAGCCCATTAGGGTTCTGACAGGCAGCTGGGATCCTCGGGCAGGCAGACCTCCTGGCAGATAACAAAGAGCCCAGCAAAGGCTCAGGCAACAGTGGAGAGCTTAGGCAGAGGCTCAAGCAAGCAGCAGAGAGCTTGGGGAGGGTTCTAACAGGCAGCAGGAGCTCGGGCAGGGTTCCCGACATACAAACAGTGGCTCGGGCAGGGTTCCGGGCATACAGACAGTGGCTCGAGCAGATTGGTAGAGGTCCAAGCAACTTGAAAAGACTCTGGGTAGGAAGAAACGGGCTCTGGGAAGCCAATCTAAGATTTCGGGCAGCAGATAAGAATTAGGGCAAAAAAGCACTAATTTGGTCTTACTGTAAAATTTATCTTTTGTGAATTTTTTATCAGTAATGTCCTGGAAGAATTATTGAAGAAAATATTCATCTCAGAATTCTGAGATTGAAGAACTCGGTCATCTCGTTTACGAGATGAATTACTAATGCTTTTAGAGTTTTTGTCCTTTAAAGGTTTCCCCAGTGAAAAAATCTTGTGTTCAATGTTTTGATGTGTTGATGTATCTACTACAATTGTCTATTGTTATCTTACAGTCTGCAAAATTTTAAAGTATTCATGCTAATGCTAAAATTCAACATCTTCAACTGTAAAATGTTCCTGAAATTTGTTTGAGGCGGCAAGCTACTCATGTGGAGGTTAATCGCAAAAATTTCTAGCAAGTTAAATGGTGTTTTAAAGCCCTAAATTTGGCGTTGAAATTTTTGTTATAACTCCAGATATTTGTCATATCTCATGTTCATCTAATGTGGAGTATTGAGATTTTGAAGAGTCCCCTAAACCCTTGTTGCTTGAGAGGAGGGATAATGATGATGGGTTGATCCATGATGTATTT
>LPNX010100428.1:285161-322529 GCA_001517045.1 Pseudotsuga menziesii | reverse complement strand
AAAAAGCCAATTTGCGGAAGATGTTTTCCTGCGATGAGTGGAATGAATGTCAATGGAGTCAAAAGGCTGAAGGGAAAGATATTGCTGACAAAGTGTTTGAAAAGACATTTTGGAAAAAGGCAAAAGAGATAGTTTTATTCAGTGAGCCTCTTGTGAGAGTGTTGCAGATGGTAGATGGTGATAAACCTGCTATGGGTTTTATTTATGAGGCCATGGATCAGGCCAAAGAAGCAATAAAGAAAGCATATGGTGATAAAAGGCAGAAGTATATTCCTATTTGGAATATCATTGATGACAGATGGAATAGACAACTCCATTGTCCTTTGCATGCAGCTGGCTATTACTTAAACCCAAGGTAAGAAATCTCAAAATTCCTATTCAAAGTTATAAGTTTTCTTTTAATTTCAAACTTTAAAGTTCAAACTTTCAAAGTTATAAGTTACAATTTCAAATTCATTGATGAATATTTTTTGTCTTTTGAACTTTGAATGAACTTTTGAAGGTACCACTATACAAAAGACTTTGAAGCCAATGATGATGGGGAGGTAAAAGACGGATTGTATAAATGCATTGAGCGCATGGTTCTTGATCCCAGGATACAAGATGAGATACACAGTAAGCTACTGCAATTCAATGAAAGTATGGGTAGCTTTGGCATGAGCATGGCCATACGAGGCAGATCCAAGGATCCACTGGGTAAGAATTTTCGAAGTTTTAGAGTTGTTTAACCCATTGTAAAGAATGAGATAAAATTCCAAAGCCATTTGCTGAAACTTGCTTGCATTCAACTCTTATTGCAGCCTATTGGTGGGGGTAGTTTGGTGGGAGTTGCACTGATTTGAAAAATTTTGCAATTCAAATATTGAGCCAGCCATGCAGTGCTTCGGGATGTGAACGCAATTGGAGTGTATTTGAGCGTATACACACCAAGAAACAAAACCGTTTGGAAAACAAACAGTTGAATGATATGGTCTATGTCCAGTACAATCTTAGGTTGAGGCGTAACCAGTTGTTGAACAGGACACCAGCATCAGGAAACATAACCTTGGATGACTCTGATCCATCATCAGAGTGGGTTGTGGAGACTCAAGCACCAGTATTTGATAATGAAGACCTTTCTTGGTTGGATTTGGACCCACCTCCAAAGGTTCCATCTTCAGGGCCAGGGGAATCAAGTGGGGCTCAGAATCCCACTCCTACAGAGGATGAAGAGGATGAGGATGACGATGAAGAGGACAATGATGAGTAGTAGACTACTAGACACTGGACTCTAGTAGTAGTGGCTAGTAGGGTAGTGCCATATGATCACTTTATTGTTATTCATTAGTACTATGGTTTATTTTTGGATTGTAGGGGCCATTTAGAGCCTCTTTGTTGATGTACTTTGGTTCAAAACCTCATAGATGTATTGCACTAGGTGCTATTTTGGATATTTGCACCCATATTTGCTATATATATGAGAAACTTTGCATATTTGTGTATTTATGGTTTGGATTCATATGTATGCACATGAATATATATGTTTTTTTACAAAATATGAATATTTTATGTATTTTTTAGTCAACCGGTTTTTTACCCGGTTTTTTGCCGGTTCCGGTCCGGTTTCCGGTCCGGTTCCAATAACATTGATCCAAGCTTGGATAGAGGAGCCTTGCGATGGTGCATGCCTTTCTTGGCATGATTTTGGTATTTTTGGCATTCCTCATGGGCACACTTCAGATTTCAACTTACACTTCATAAAGACTTTGTTAGAGCAAATAACCCTCTACCTAGCCACCTAGACATTGACTCAATGACTCTAGTGGGCCAAACACCATCCAAACTGACCACCTAAGTCAACCCTGAGTTGGATTCCTAGAATTGGGGGTGCATTCCTTGATTTAAGGAACTGTTCCCTGATTGTAGAAGTAACTGAGCTTGGAACTAGTTGAGGACTAGATACACTCCACTAATCTAGGTCCTAATTGACCCCAACTAGCCCTAACAAACCCTAAGATCCCCAGCTAAGTGATTTTAGGGATTTGCATGCACATACAGTCAGCTGCTTGCACATGACTCAGTCAAAACTAATGACTGGGGAGTCTTGGTGTTAGAAATTTAATGGTTATACAAGATCTTTAAAATATTTAGCATCATTTTCATCATAACCACAGCAATAGGATCGCTAAAAGAAAGACAAGCACAACAAGACAAAAGAACACAAAGATTTTCCCCTGGGAAACCTTAAGGGAGAAAACCCAGTGACTTCTTTAGTATAGATTCCGTCACCAAGTGCAATGCCAACCAAGATAAGATAATCCCCAAAGACAAAAGTAGCTACTTCTCTCCAGTGGACCTCTTCTTTCTCTCTCTTGCGCACTTGCTTGAGTTAAGTGTTTGTCCAAATGAGAGGTGTGCCCTATCTATTTATACTCATCAAGTGAGTG
This sequence comes from Pseudotsuga menziesii, assembly GCA_001517045.1. Taxonomy (NCBI): domain Eukaryota; kingdom Viridiplantae; phylum Streptophyta; class Pinopsida; order Pinales; family Pinaceae; genus Pseudotsuga; species Pseudotsuga menziesii. The sequence goes on along the minus strand of LPNX010100428.1, from coordinate 320,103 downwards.
ACCTTTTTACCTAACTTGGTCGACTTGTTACTCTTACAGGGCCAACTTGTTTAGGGAGACTCGAAATAACATTTATATAATATTTCTTGTGGGTACTATTGACCCGACTTACAACGAAATGGTTACATTGATTCTTACAAAGACTTTTACATGACCAAGTACATCAATAACATCTCCCGAAAGAGGTACAACAATAATACAATAAAAGTACAATAAGAATATCTTCCGAAGTTACATTATTCAACACTTGAGTCAATCAAACTAAGTCTAGGTGAGTGTGCATGGCTAACTAAGGGTAATTGTCTCCAGTTAACCTAGACTAGTTTCCAAGCACTGCATTAGCAATTCGAATAGCCTCCTGGCCTAATTTGAATTGTCTTGCTATATATTGTGTTCACCTCCATTCATTGTTGTTAATGAAATACATCATTATTTTCTTCTTATCTGCTTCTAGTTTTTGTGTAATGATCTATGATATATCATTTGTTACATAATTAGTTGATAGCTGATTTCATTTTCACAATATATCTCTTTAGTTTATGTGCCTAGATCTATATGTTCAAATTCTACATGGTAACAAAATTGCAGGGGTACTAAATTAGTCAATGTTTTAGTTATTTTCGGTCAAAGATCAAGCTTTTGCAGGTTAAAGAAGGGCTTTTGCAGCCATCAAAGAGTTCGTTTGCAGCCATTAGAGGGTTCATTTGCAACCATCAAATGGGCTCATTTGCAGCCATTAGAGAGCTCATTTGCAGCCATGGATCTCCTATCTCCCAATCTTAGTTGCTACATAGTTGATATGTTATATCCAGTCTTGTTGAAGGTTGCGGCTAGGCTTTTGCAACCGTCAAAGAGTTCATTTGTAGCCATCAAAGAGCGCTCATTTGCAGCCATGGATCTCCTATCTCCCCATCTCAGTTGCTACATAAATGGTATGCCAAACCCAGTCTTGTTGAAGGAGGCCCTAGAAGCTTCACAACACATGTCCTACGAGGAAATATCCACATACATTGAAAGGATGAAAGAGGCTCCAGAACCTTCACAACATATGGACTACGAGGACATATATACATCCATGATCCACCACTCAGCTGAGGAAGACCCTTTTATAGGCCCAAAAGAAGAGGTGGTCTACAAATTTCTTCTACTATTGGGGAACTTCTCCCAAATCAAGTTCAAATTGAAGAAGCCATTGGAGAACTTGTCCCAAATCAAGGTCTTGTTGAAGAAGACCTCCAGAATGTCTTCTCATTATCCAAATCTATAGCATTTGCTCCTACAGTTCAACAAGTTCCACACAAAAGCTTCAAGGGATTTCCTCCATTAGAAGCAAGGAATGGTCAAGGAGCACTATTCAAGCACTTCAAAGTGTTTGGATCTCGTGAATGAGCTCACATGCACTTCAAAAGGAGTTCACAAAGGTTTGCAGGTATCTTCGCAAAGCCCTATGTCGAGAAGCAGTTCACCTAGTTGAGACCTACTTTGGGAGTGAAGGCATCTTTTGAGTAGGCTTCTTAAATCTTTCTCTTCACATTCTCTTTTATGGGTTTTTTTTCTCCCGTGTGATTTTTCCCTTCTCCCAGTTTTCAACGAATTTTTTTATGTGTGCATGGGTATCTAATATGGCTACAAATTATCGAGGCCCAAGGGGTCAGATAGGAGCTTGGATCGGGTGATTGGCAGAAGGAGTGGGAAAGTGTACAGATTACACTTTGAGCCTGCAAAGGCACTAGTCAGCAGCAGCAACAACAATCAGGGTGAGTTGTGGCATACGACGATGGCACACTTACACCATGGAGCACTGAAGCATTTGAGACAGGCAGTCATTGGAGTTCCTCAGGTACATGAGGAAAAGCATAACTACTACAAGGGTTGTGCTCTGGGAAAGAACGTCAAGAAGCCTGTCCGGCAAAGTGAGCAAGTCTAAGGATCCCTTGGACTTGGTGCATTCTAATGTATGCGGACCTATGAGTGTCCATTCGTTCAGTGGTTACAATTACTGCATAACCTTCATTGATGACTATTCCAGGAAAACCTGGATCTATTTCTTGAAGGTCAAGTCAGAGGTCTTTGAGAGGTTCTGAGAGTTCAAGACTCTTGTGGAGACCCAAACAGAAAAGAAGATTCGAGTGTTGAGGACGGACAACAGAGGTGAGTACACTTCCAATGAGTTCATGGAGTATTGTTCAGTTGAGGGGATCAAGATGGAGCAGACTGTGCCCCATACCCCACAGCAGAATGGAGTTGCAGAGCAGAAGAGCAAGACTATGGTTGGAGCAGCCAAGGCCATGCTATTTGATCAGGGATTGCCGCTATTCCTTTGGGCCGAGGCATACCGGACTGCAGTGTACATTCAAAACAAGTGTCCCCACACAGTTTTGGGGAGGAAGACACCAGAGGAGGTCTTCACAGGCATTAGGCCAAATGTGAGACATTCGCATATTTGGCAGTGTCTGCTATTGTCATGTTCATGCTGAAAATAGGAAGAAGTTGGACCCTTCTGGAGAGAAGGGGTTACTTGCTGGGTACAGCAAGATTTCGAAGGCATATAGAGTTTACATTCCTACTCGCAGAAGGATCATTGTGAGCAGGGATGTCCAGTTCGATGAGGACAGGGCCTTGTGTAGATCTTTGGACTTACCAGCAGAGCAGCATCCAGCACTGGAGTAGAGGGTCAAGTTGGAGGAGCCAGATGTACAGGTACAAGTACAGACACTTCTGGTGGTCAGAGGGAGTTAGGTGGACAGGATCCTTCAGAGATTGACTTGGAGGATGAGCTACAGCAGGAGACGGATATCCAACAGCCGCAACAAGTTGACACTAGGCCAAGGCCTAAGTGGTTTAGGTCCACAGTACAGGATTCCATGCAGGTTGATCCTCCACAGAGATCTTTTAGACGGAGTGTACCACCAGAGAGGCTTAGTTATATGGCGTTGATGACAGAGTTGATCAACTCTGAACTTTCCAGCTTCGGGGAGGCTACACAACATGATGTGTGGCAAGAGGCTATGGTTGAGGAGTATGACTCCATTATGAAAAACCAGGTATGGGAGGTTGTGTCGAGGCCTCAAGGAAAAAAGGTCATGGGATCCAAATGGAACTACAATGCGAAACATGTAGCAGACGAAAGTGTGGAGAAGTACAAGGTACACTTTGTGGCTAAGGGGTTTTCATAGAAGGAGGGCATTGACTATGAGGAGACCTTCCCCCGTGTAGCCAAGTATTCTTCCATTCGAAACATTATCTCACTAGCAACTGAGATGGGTTGGCGTGTCCATTAGATGGACGTCAAGACTACCTTCCTCAACGGAGTGATAGAGGAGTAAGTGTATATTGAGCAACCAGAGGGGTTTTATGTGGAGAACAGGGAAACACATGTATGCAGACATCATCGAGCTCTTTACAGGCTCAAGCAAGCACCTCGAGCATGGTACTCAAGGATTGACAGCTATCTACGAGAGATGGGATTTCAGCGGAGTGAGGTTGACCACAACCTGTACTTCTTGACAGGTGAGATGCCTCTCATACTGGTCCTATATGTGGATGATCTCTTTTTGACAGGAGATGAGAAGCTGATTGGAGACTACAAGTCCAACCTTTCGGTGGAGTTTGAGATGAAAGACCTTGGGATGATACATTACTTTTTGGGCTTGGAGGTTTGGCAGAGAGATGGTTGCTTCTTCATTGGAGAGGGGAAGTATGCAGTAGAGATCTTGAAGAGATTCAAGATGGAGGACTGCAAGCCTATGGCCATACCTCTAGTTTCCAACTGGAGGAAGATTGATGCATCAGGGTCAGACGGATTTGATCCTACCTTGTATCGTCGGCTTATCAGATTGCTTATGTATCTGGTCAACACTCGACCAGACATCAGCTTTGCAGTCAACTCTTTGAGTCAGTTCAGGGTGGACCCTCGGAAAGTGCATTGGACGGCTGCGAAGCACATACTTCGCTACATCAAAGGTATAGTGGAGTATGGATTGGTTTATGAGCGCAGGGGAAGTGTACAATTAGCAGATTTCACAGATGTTGTCTGGGAAGGATGTGTAGAGGACCGGAAGAGTACTTCAGGTTGTTTGAACATTGGATCAGGGGTTGTCTCTTGGTTCAACAGGAAGCAGAAGTCAGTTGCATCGAGCTCAGCAGAGGCTAAGTACATGGCAGCATGGCTGCTTGTGAGGGTATGTGGCTGAGGAAGTTACTTGCAGGGTTGTTCGAGTGTGAGCTAGAGGCTACAATAGTTCACTGTGACAATCAGAGTGGCATCGGGCTATCTGAGAATCTAGTGTTCCATGACCGGAGCAAACACATAGACATCAAATACCACTTCTTGAGAGATTGTGTTCAGAGAGGAACCATTCGGTTGGAGTACATACAGACAGATGAGCAAGTTGCGGACATTTTCACCAAGGCACTTTGCAGACAGAGTTTTGTGAAGTTCAAGGATAAGTTGGGGTTGCTACTAAATCCATTCCTCGTTGAGAGGGAGTGTTAAACTAGTAGCAACAAGGAAGGTCTTCCTGCATGCATATGTTCTTGCATGGAAAGACTTAAATTAGGAAACCAGTTGTATTTAATTTACTTTTCCTAAGTTTACTTTGGAAAATAAATTGAAGTGATCTAAATTAACTTTAGTGAAACACTAGTTAAAGTGAAAGTGAAAGTGAAATTAGGGTTTTCGCTTTACCTAAAGTTATAAAAGAGAGATCAATTGGTGGAGAGGACACACACACTTGTATTCCAACAAAGATAGGATACAGATAGGGAGAGAAAGTCAGACAGAGGATTTAGCTAACAAGATGGAGGAGCGAGCAGCAGGATCACCGAGCTTCGTATAGCTAGGTCGTACACTCACACAGGAGGTGTTGAGGTTTAGCTAGGATTTTCCCAGTGATTCTGTCAGGTACTGCATTCGCCAAGTTTAGATGAATTTGCAATGATTGTAAAAGTTCCATATTTTCTCATAATAAAAAATATATCTGACTGTTGCACCGGTTTTCCCATCTTGGGTTTTTCCAGGGGTTTCCATACCCAAAATAATAGTGTCAATATTGTGATGTGATGTTTTGATTTATTTCTCAGTTTTATATTCCGCTGCATACTGTAAAAGATATTCATGTATGGTTATCAGTAGAGATTTGCATGCACTGTTTAGCCCTAGTTTGAATATTAAAGGAAAATTTACATCCCCCATCCTTCCTCTTCAAGATGAATGTTTCACATCTGGAATCTCTCAATTTCAAAGTCTTGGTTCATTGGATTTGGAACCTTTCCCTTCAGCCTCAAGGATAAATAAGCTAGTTGATTTGGTGCGATGCAACCCTTTGTTGTATAGTTAAATCTATTGGAGGTTGGGGTTAATTGATTACTCGCAAAAGGAGGAAGCTAAAAAAGGCTCAAACGCAACTAGAGGAGGTCCATGCATTCTTAGAGGAGGATCTAAACAATACCTTGCTTCAAGAAGAAGCCACACAGTGAGATATTGTTGTTCTGAGAGTAGAGGAATATATTACCAAGGAAGCTTGGGTTTGCACTCTCCTCCAGTTACTTAATAAATGAGATGTAGGTTGTAAATTTTGCTTTGATTTTTTGAAGCAAAAAGTCTCTACGGACCAAATCCTAGGACTTTGTTAGGAGGATGAGTCTTTGGAGTAGGACACCTCCAAGATTAGAGAGTTGTCTTGTCTACATTTGCAACAAATCTTCTCCCCTTATCAGCTTGTAGACTCTTTTTTTCCAACCAAGCAAGCCTATTACCAAGTAATTCCCATGAAGGCTAATGTGGTTGATCAAGATCAACTTCCTGCCACACTTTTAATGAGCAACTCTTTACAACTCTTTTTCCTATGAAGAATGGAAAGTCTCCAAAAGTATTGACGGATTGCCTAGTGAATTTTTTAAGGCAATGTGGAACACAATATGCAAAGACCGAGAACTTTATTACATGGCCAATGAGGCTTTTTCTTTGAGTAACTTGATAGCTTCTCTTAACCAATGGGTTATTACGTTGATTCCAAAGAATGCTTTCTGTAATTCTATTTAGGGAAGGAGGCCCATTACTCCTCTTAGTATCTCCTATAAGATTCTATCTACGGCCCCAACATTTCATATGCAAAGAGTGGCCGTGTAGACTATTTGGGAGGAACAGATAGGTTTTGCACAGGGCAAATTCACTCTTGATATTGTTATCCTTGCATGGGAGACCATGGATTGGGCTAGAGAAACTAGCCAACATTCCTTGTTTTAAAAGACTGATTTTGACAAAGCTTATGATAAGGTTGATTGGTCCTCGCCACAGATATGCTCCAATCCTTGGTTTTGGCCCCAATTCTATAGTTGTAGTGCAAACCCTCTGTTATAATGCTTTAGCTTCTATTTTCGTGAACAACATTCTAGCTAAACACATTCCACTACATCATTTAAACAAAAAAGGGTGCCCACTTGCCCCTTGCCTTTATGTTTTTGTTGTTGATTGCTTAGGACATTTGTTAGAGTAAACAAGGATGATGTTACCCCTCGTGATGAATTTTATCTAGTTGAAGACCCTACACATTTAGGTTGTATTAGGAGTATGATGGCTATTAAGCTATGCTTTATTATATGGAGGCCTGTATCAACGATGGTTATTCAATTAGCATTTATTTTACATTGGACATTCAGATGCAAGTTTATTTGATCCAATCATATTGCTTACTGAGGGAAGGACATTATTTTTTCTGCACACTTTCCTTGACACTTCACTTATGACTCTGTCAACCACCTCCAAGTGGATAATAAGGTATCTTGAGTAGAAATGTTGATTTGAACAATTGTGGGCTTGTTATTCCCCACCCACCAACCCCTTAGAGCACATCACCATGGGAGGATTGTTTCTAGTGGAATACCAACACTAAAATGATGTGCATTATTGTCCTTGTTAGTATCATCTCTTGTTTTGAGGCTTGTATAAAACATGTGGCGTTTGAGGGGCTTGAATAGCATTACTCACACATTTGATTGACCCTTAACACATTTATGGAGAGGGGGACCTATCAACCAAGGATTTCCCGAAGTATTATTGGTTAATTATTGTTTCTAGATGTGATGAATTAGTTGCTTGGTATATTTTCATGGGATCCTAATGTTTCACTTGGATTATTGCTCCATTATCTTGATTGGTGTGTTGACTTTAAGAGCCCAAATCTGATTTAATGTCTTAAATAATTTACGTGAAATTATTGACAAAAAAATACATTGAGTTCACAACAAATCACACATCGGAAACAATCAGGAAATCACATGCACATTTGACAGATAGGATTACCCTGGAAAACCCCAACTGGGGAAAAATCAGCAAACATTTTTATTTATACAAAAGATAAAAACCCTAGTCTCTTGTCTTGAGATAATGACCCACTAAGAAATAGAATACAGCAAAATTCCCTAGCCTATCACCTAGATGCTACTCCTTTGTTGACCCGTGGACCTTTCTTCCTACCTCTAGCCCCTGAACCTGCACACTTGGTCGACAGTCCTTCGTCAACTAATCAATGAGATCTCCCTCTCACTCTGTGTGACTTGTGTGTCTTCCTCTCTCCTAGGCTACCTCTTATACTATTACAATTTGCAAATACCTTGGGCCAATACCAAGGGCCCTTGCTTTACATAAAGTAATTACAAAAGTACTTTCACTTTAATAGTTTACTTAATTAAAGTGAAACTCCCAAGTCTGAGAGGTCTCCCAGACGACTCTTACATGCCAAACACTTGGCCTATGCAGAAGTAACTGTCCAATGCTACAAAAATCAATATGATGAATCTTAGGGTAATGCACCCAACCCCTTGAACACATATTTCGAGGATGAACCTTCTAGTGGATGTTAGAAATTGATAGCTGAAAACCAAGATCACTAAAAGACTATCAAAGCAAAAAAAACAAAAGTGTGGAGCTCGTTTAACCTGATGATCATTGATCATCTCCCAACCATAGACAAAATAATGTCTCCCCCAAGCTCACACCTTCCAATAGAGATAAATCGTTCAGAGATAGAAGTACATGCAGATAATAGTAGCATAAACCCAAAGAACACAAAGAGAAGCTTCTCCAAGATGGAGAACCCCAAAAACAGTCTTCTACTAGTTGTAGCAAACTTCTCTCTCTCCTTGAGCGAACTTGCTTGGTTGCTAGATGTGAAAATGAAGTGAGGCGCCTTCTATTTATAGTGTGAGTTGTTGGCAATTTAATTTTACTTAGCCCCGACTTGTCCTATTCACTGGGGTTGCCTTGACTTGTTTGATTTTTTTTCTTGGCTTACTTGTGTTCATTTTCAAGGGTCGACTTGTGAGGATGAGCCTCATGCAGCTACTACAACAACACTCCCTCTTAGCTAGGGAGGCATCATCATCATCAACTAGAACACATATGGATATCAACAGTACATCACGGCTATCTCGAACATCTCTATATAAGGAAGGGATTCCAACATGCATCAGCTCCACGTGTCTTAACTTAACTCGATCCATTGAGAAGCCCATATGTAACAACTCAGCTAAGACCATTGAGGACTCCATATGTAACGGCTTTACTCAACCAGTTCACACAAAACCCTCTAGAGTTCACACAAAACCGTCTGGAGTTCACACAAAACCGTCTGGAGTTCACACAGAACCATTTGGAGTTCACATAGAACCAACTCGAGTTCACACATAACTCGGTTCACGCAAAACCAACTGGAGTTCACACAAAACTCAGGTGTTCACATAGAATCACCACACACAAGTATTCACCAAGGACTCAAAAGTTCACATAGAATCACCGTCACCGTCCACAGGTGTCCACAAGTGTCCACATGCACAAGACTCGAGAGTTCACACAGAATCACCGTCATTGTCCATAGGTGAGTATACAAGACTCAAAAGCTCACTCAAAATCACCATCATTGTCCACAGGTGTCCACCCAAAACTCAAGAGTTCACACAGAATCATCGTCATAGCTCACAGGTGTCCACATCAAAATTCTCGCCCACAAATGTTCACCTAGAACTCAGGTGTTCACATAGAATCATCATCATACTTCAAAGGTATAGAATCATTGTCCATAAGTGTTCACCTAGAACTCAGGTGTTCACACATAATCATCGTCACTGTTCACATGGAATCACTTGTCCACAAGTGTTCACCTAGAACTCAGGTGTTCACACAGAATCACCGTCATTGCTCATAGGTGTTTACATAGGACAAAGAGTTCACACATAACCCATCCTTCCCTCTCAACGGGGGATGTGGTCTCCATTACACCAAGTCGTTCACAAAAGTATGCAAATTTTATACTAGGAAGCAGCTTGTTAAGAATATATGCATTATGGTCGTCCGTCAAAATATATTGTAGCTTGATCGCACCTCTCTGCACCATATCATGAATGTAATCGTACTAGATCTCAATATACTTCAACTTGTCATGGAATACTACTGGATTCACTGATAGTTGTACACAACTCCAGTTGTCACAGTGAATCAATGTTGGCTCTCGATTCTGGCCAAACAATCCCGCAAGGAGTTTTCGGAGCCACACAGCTTCTCGAGCTACAACACATACGGCAATGTACTCGGCTTATGCAATACTAAGAGCTACCGAGGTTTGTTTCCTACTGCACCAAGAAATCACGGCAAATCCCAGATTGAAGCAACACCCGGAGGTGCTCTTCCTATCCAAAGCACTCTCGGCCCAATCAAAATCAGAAAATCCCTAAAATCTCAAGTCACCACCTAAAGCAAATCGTAGGCCATGTCCCACGGTGCCACACAAATATATCAACACATGTTTTGCAACAACCCAATGTATTTGTCTCGGCTCGCTCATAAACTGGCTGAGGGCATTCACTGCAAAACATATATCTGGTCTAGTGTTGACGAAAAATACATCAAAAGATCCAATCAACTGGTGATTCATAGTGGGGATTAATCAACTCTGAATCGAAAGCAGAATCTCTCGGCTTCTTCGTATTCACGTCCATCAGCATGGGCATGAACGTGCGATCCATCATGACAAATCTCCTTAGTATGTCGATGGTGTATTTTCCTTGACCCAGGAAAATCTCGTCATGCCTCTGCCATACATCTAATCCCAAGAAGTAATGCATCAATCCAAGATCTTTCATTTCAAACTCAAAGACTAGCTTCTCTTTACACCATCCAATAAGTTCCTCATTTCCGGTGAGAAACAAATCATCGACATAGAGAACAAAAATCAATGGCTCACCATCCAGAACCTTGTAGTAAAGGTTAGGATCTACATCACTCTTAGTGAATCTCATACTCACCATATATCTGTCTATTCGAGCATACCAAGCACGTGGTGCTTGCTTGAATCCATATAAGACCTTTTTCAACCTGCATACGTGAGACTCCTTTTCATGGATAACAACTCGCTCTGGTTTCTCGATATATACCTCTGTCTCAATCAAACCGTTGAGGAAGGGAATTTTATCATCCATCTGATGCAACTTCCATCCCATCACTGAGGCAATAGCAATAATAGTCCTGATGGAAGTGTATCGAGCCACGGGAGCAAATCTCTTGTCATAACCAATTCCATCCATCCTCTATCCACGAATCTAGCCTTCTGTTTCTCAACACTATCATCTGCTCCATGTTTGATTTTGTATATCACGAATAGGTACCATAAGGAGCTTCATGTCCCTTTGCCCCCTGCAATGTTTGTTGTGACCATATAGGCCTATTTCGGCCAACTGCAACGTCTCTGGGAACATCTACTGCCTCTACTGGATCTATGCGATCGACCGGCTCAGCCTTCTCAGCTGACTCGCTCTAAACTGTTGGAGGGGGAGAAGACACCATCTCCTTTGGAACTTCAGGCTCCTCGTCATCAATCTCCATGTTTGATCCTCTCACCTTTTGAAGGCCATCTCCTCTTCAAAGGAGACATCTCTGTTGATTTCAATCTGCCTCGATCCTGGGATGTAAACTCTGTAAGCCTTTAAAGACTCACTATATCCCACAAATGTTCCCTTCTTGCTTGAAGGTTCTAACTTCGTCCTTTTTTCTTTGGGCAAATGAATGTAAACTAAGCAGCCAAAGATACATAGGTGTCCCACCTCTAGCTTCACACCTGTGAAGACTTCTTCTTGAGTCATGTCCTTTAGAGTCTTATGCGGACACTGGCTCTACACATACATTGTTGTACTGGAAGCTTCTGCGCATAAGAACATAGGCAAGCCTTGATCATGTATCATGGCTTTGGCTGCCTCAATGATCGTCTTGTTCTTCCTTTCTGCAACCCCATTCTACTGAGCGTTAGAGGGAACTGTATACTCCCTGTTAATTCTTGCTTGCTCACAGAAGTCACTGAAGTCTTTAGAGGTGTATTCTCCTCCATTATCTAATCTCAAGACTTTGATCCTCTTTCCCAACATGTTCTCGACTTGTGCCTTGAATTCCTTGAATCTAGATAGCGGCTCTTCAGATTATTTATACCAAAGGAAATAGATACAAGTCTTATGGGAGTAATCACCAATAAAGGTCATGTAGTAGTGTTATCCACCCAATGAGGCAACTGTCATGGGTCCACACAAGTCAGAATGTACTAGATCAAAAAATCCTTTGGACCTGCTCTCACTGCTCGGTTGCCAAGTACACATCCTCTACAAACACCATGACGATCTATGTTGAGCACTGGGAGTCCCATCACAATCGTCCTCAAGGATGGAAGAGCTCTATAGTGTAAATGAGTGTCTACGGTGCCATAACTCACCCAAATTGGTAGAATCATGTATCAGTGCCTGAACTGCCTGTGTGCTCAACCTGTATAAGCTCTTTTATTGGACTCCAAGCACCTTCCCATTAGAGAATATGACTTTATAACCTGCAATATGGGGAAGCGGCATTCTTGCTTCTGAAGCAAGTAAGCATGTGAATGCCTGCCTGAGTCATTCATCCCTTATCCCTCATTTGCTCAGTTTGGTTTTCATTTTTATTCATTATTCATTGTTCATTATTCGACTATCTTGAGTCGCGGAAAGGGTTGTTGAGTGTGGTTCAATGTGGTTCATTATCTGCAGACGCAGGGAGAGCGAACAGGGTGTTGCTACACAGTTTTGCAATGCTTTTGTGTTACAGAGTGGTTTGGAACCCTAGTCTCTTGTGTACAAGTGAAACCTTGTTTTCGTCTGAACTACAGAGTGGTATCGAACCCTGGTTGTCTGTGTTACAGAGTGGAGCCATGTGTTGTTGTGTCTCCTTGTGGTTTGTTGTTATGTGTGCCTTGGTTTGGGTTTGAATTGTATGCAAGACTTAGGAGTGGAAGAGACGCTGAACTGGTCTGCTAAACCTAGTGAAGAGNCTGTGCTTGCCCCCAAGGTCACACCTCTCCCACTTTCTCAAGTGAGGAGACAGCTTTCGGAAGATTTATGCTGCTGGTGTGCAATCGGCGGACAACAAGAGGAACCTCACAAAAAGATAAAAGTGGTTGGTGAATCTTCTATGCACATCCTAAAGAGCACTGGAAGGGAAGGTATAGCCCAAGGGACTGTGTAGCAGAGAAGGGGATACCTCCTTGTGTTGGGTGTATAGGTATTGTGGATGCCAAGCCAGATAGATCTTGTGGAGGTGTCCCTAGCTCTGTTAATGAGCCACTAGCTTAGCCATTCTACCTTTCCACTACCTTAGTAGCCTGATATATCCAAACGTAGATTGGCTTGGTTGGGCAGCCTAATAAACCCAATCGTATATTGGCTTGGTTGAGCATCCTGATAAACCCAACGGTGTGTTGGCTTGGTTGTGTCTTATTATGCATTTGGCCATGTGTGACCCTTGGCTAGAGAGCCTGATAAACCCAACTGTTAGCTGGCTTGGCTGAGTAGCCTGATAAACCCAGCAGTGTGATGACTTGGCTGAGTAGCCTGATAAACCCATCTGTTAGTTGGCTAATCCTCAATGTGAATGTTGGTTTGATTGTGCAATCTGATAAACCCAGCTGTTAGTTGGCTTAGTTGAGTAGCCTGATAAACCCAGCAATGTATTGGCTTGTATGCCTGCAGCCTGGTAAACCCAATTGTCTATTGGCTTGGCTAGACAGTCTCATAAACCCAACTGTAGGTTGGCTTGACTATGTTTGATGTGTTCTGGCTATGTGTGAGCCTGATGTTCCCTAGTTCCTTATGGAAATCATGCCCAGCTCGAGGGTGGCAGTTGTGTTGAGAGATTGATGAACACAACTGGCCTATGCTTGGGTGGAACGTTGCAGCGACATAGCTAGTTGCGGGACAGCTTCATCTTCAAGATAAGTATTCTCTGTTGTATTATTTCTGCAATGTATTTGCTTATGAATGTGTTGAATATGTTGAATGCTTATTAAAGATTTAAGTAGAGTTTATTGTTGTTAAATGTCCCTGCATTTTACATATGCATGTGTTTTTCGTTCCAATGCATTTTGCTTAAGTTCATGGAGGCTAGAAGCCTGGTTACAGAGTCAGAATGCATCTAACTTAAGCGTTTCTCCACCCCGAAATCCGCCTGTAAAAGGCGAAAGCAGAAAAAGGGCCAAAAATTCTAAGGTAGAATGTGTTTTCCGCACCCCAAAATCCGCCTACAGAAGGCAGAAGGCGGGAGGCGAAAGTCAGAAAGCAGAAAGAGAAATGAGGCCAAGTGTTGGTTTTCCACGATCCAGAATCCGCCTACGAAATGCGGAAGGCAGAAGGCGCAAAGCAGAAAGTGAACAAGTAAAGGTGTCGTGTTGTTAGTCTTTCGATTCACAAAGTCCGCAACGAAAGGCAGAAGGCAGAAAGCGGAATGCGGAATATGGTCAAATGATTCCATCGTATTTTAAGTTTCTGATTCCCGAAGGCCGCAACAGAAGGCGAAATGCGGAAAGGCATGAATCACAATGGCGTTTTGCAGAGCTCCGACTGTCGCAAGCCGCATTGCGGTAGGCGGAAGTCAGAAAAGTCAGTTTCAGTGCAGAAACGGCCTTTCTGGTTGCTTTCAAAAAATATATCCATGTCTTTCTTGAATAGTCATCAAAAAATGTAACATAATATTCATAACCACTCAAAGATGTGGAAGGCATTGGACCACAGGCATCTAAATGGATTAATTCCAACGTACCTTTAGTCTTTGTCTCGCTCTTCAGAAATGGATTCTTGATATTCTTTCCTTTTGCACATCCTTTGCAAATGCATTCATGATCGATCTTCAAATCTGGTAAACCCGTCACTACTTTGCCCGCATGGGGTAGTGCTTTGTAGTTGATGTGAGCACGCCTCCTATGCCATAATTCACTTGGGCTAGTGGTCTCATGAATAAGGGTTGTTTCTGAATGTCCCTTGAGTTTATATAAGCCTCCTTCTTCTTCACCAATGACAACTGCATCTTCAATTGATTTTCCTTTGGGCCACATAAGTACTTGTCCATCTATGAATGCAACCCTATACCCTTTCTTATCTAATGCTGAGATTAAAAGTAAGTTCTTCTTCAAACCTGGTACATATAAGACTTCCTTCATCTTCATGGGGTTTCCAGAATCAAGCTTGTAGCTTGCTTCACCAATTCCTTTGATAGGATATTGATAGTCATCTCCTAATGATACCTCTTGATGAGAGTTCTTCTCTTCAAGTTTTGACATAGTTTTATTTTGTCTCGTCATGTGCTTTGAAGCACCACTGTCAATAAGCCATGTATCTTCTCTAGGTGTCACAGACCCGGAGAGTGCAGAGAATAATACATACTCTTCTACATCTTCTTCTTTTGCTTGTTTATTTCGAAGTCCTTCTTCCTCTTCTTCTTCATCTTCAGCTAGTTGTGCATGATGTCTTTTGTTGTAGTTCCTCTTCTTGTATTCTTCTTTCTTCAACGGACAATTTCTGGCAATGTGTCCTCGCTTGTCACAATTGAAACATTGAAAGTTGGGGTAGTTTTTTCTTGATTGTTTCCTCTTGTCCTTTGGAACTCCTTGGGAGGTTGAGACTCCTTGTGGCTTTCATTCTTGAAGTTAGATTGACTTCTTCCTCTCTTGGTATGGTTGGCTAGGGCTTAATCATCTTCTTTAAGTAGAGCTCCTCTATTGACTACTCTAACCTCCTCTTAGATGCAATCTTCCCATACAATGTCGAATTTCATGCTTTCATTTCTAGCAAACATAGTCTGGATGAATGAATCCCAAGGTCTAGTGAGACCATTGAGAACAGTCATAACTAGCTCATCTTCATCAAGAGAGTCTCCAATGGCTTCTAGTTGCTCCTTGAACTGGGAGACCCTTGTGAAGTAGTCTTGGATGGATTCTCCTTGACACATCTTGGTACTCTTCAATTGAGTTCTCAAATTCATCTTTCTAATGATGTACTTCCTTCATACATTCTGGCTAGGGCATCATACATCTCCTTCGGGGCCTTCTTGGATGACACTTGAGGAATCAAGTGGTATTTGATAGAATCAGCAATGATCCTCATAGCCCTAATCAGGTCCTTCTTGTGCCTCTCCTTAGCTTCATCCTCTTCAGGTTCTGCAACTTCTTCCTTGATGTATTTGACAAGATCATTCCCTTCAAGAATGAGGCCAATCCTATATTTCCATGCTCGAAAATTCTCTATGCCTTCTAGCTTATTCTCAAGTTTAGTGCTTTGGGCCATCTTATCTAGGAGGTCACCAAAAAATTAAATTTCTCAAAATGCAAAACTAACCTTACCAGGAGATGCGCTTGACTAAGGCAAATTGACTGGTACACTTGGTTTTTGGAGATACCAAATTTTCACCTCTCAAAATTGACTTGCGAAATTCTGATCTGCAATTTTCTGGTCTTCTGGTTTTTTGCAATTTTCTAGTCCAAAGTCAAACCAGGGCTCGACTTCCCTGGAGATCTACCCACTCAAAAATTTCGATCTAGGGCTCAATAGAGCACCCTAGGGAGGCGCAACTTTCTATGTAATCAAATTTCCAAAATTCCAACTTTGATAGAAACCCTAATTTCTTAACAGAAGGAAAAGAGAGAGAGTTTCACCTTATGAAAGTTGTCTTATTCAGGCTTGCTTTGATATCATGTTAAGATTCAATATGCTAAGATAGATAACATTAGTATTCAATTCAATTTCACAATAATAGCATATAGAAGATCACTGAAAGAAACATAATCACAAGATAGACATAGATTTATCTTGGGAAACCCTCTAGGGGAAGAAAACCCAGCAAAACTTCCTCAATATAGATGATAAAAAGTACAAAGACAAAACCCCAAACAAGTGCTTCTTCTCCTTGCAGATATCTGTCTCTCCCTCCTATGCGAATTACACAAGTGAGTGTGTGTCCAAATGAGGAGCACATCACTCCTATTTATACTTTATCTTCCACTTGACTTTTTCACTAACTAGGTCGGCCCCAACAAACTTAGCTGGGTCGACTTACCTAGGAAGACTCAAAACAATATAATATTACTTTCTTGAGGGTTCTATCGACCCGACTTACAAGGGAGGTTTTACCTCATGACTCTATAATGACCAAATACAATAATAACATCCCAACGGAGAAATAAAACATCTCCGAATAAATTACACTAATAAAATACAATGGAATATTTTCTTCGAAGTTACAATATTTCAACAACAATGACCTAGTTTGTGTTGATTGCACAACATCAGGAGTCATTCTCCGAACTTGTGTTGTATCAAGTCTAAGACTTGTGTTGTATCAAGCCCTATCTAAATCCTCATGTGTTGAGGTGGCGATGCTCGTACTATAAAGTCTTGTGAGTGATATCAAGACTGTAGACATGCGAATTATATCAAGTCGAACTTGTGAGTGATATTAAGTCAAGTGATTCTCATAAACGGTACCCTATGATATGGATCTCCAATTATGGAGATGGGCTTGTGAGTTATATCAATCTATGATCCTCATGCGGTCATCCAGAGAATGGATACCCATTGAGGTGGACCTCTAGTCATAGAGGTAAATGTTATGTGATATATTACTAACTATTGTCATTCGAGATGGATAAAGCTATTAAGTCTCCTGTAGAGACTAATCACCTCTAGAGTGAATTACTTTAGCACATGTCTATTTGGTCCTAGAGTAATATAATATGATCATAACATGTGATAATTCTTATGAATATATTACGACATGATGAATTAATGTTAACACATAGACCATGCAGTAAGATAAAGAGATAAGCAATAAAGAAATAATAAGAAAAGAGAATTTTAATTGCCCATGCAAAATACTGGATGAACTCAAGATATCAAGCTGCAGTTATAAAGCTTTAGTTAAATATAAATGCCTCAATCAATGCTTCAGTTAAAGTATCAGTTGGAATATTAATGTATGCATTCAGTTAAATAATTAAGAAACTTATAATAGTCCGTGCAAAGTTAATAATAGTAAATCCCTTAGAGGGGAGGATGGTCGACCCCCTATCTTGTGAGGATAACCATGCACCACTCTACAAGAGAATATCGAAGATCTGGATATTAACTTCACCTCCTAACAAGTTGCATGTGTGCTTTAATGCAACATGTATTGTTCTTATTCCAAAGAAAGAAAAACCTGACTCTTTTGATGATTTCAAGGCCATCTCACTTTGTAATTATATTTATAAACTAATAGCAAAGGTACTAGTTATGCGAATTAAAAATGTGCTCTCAAGAGTGATTTCATCATAATAGTTTTGAGTTTATGGAAGAAAAGCAAATTCATGAGGCTATTGGTAGTGCACAAGAGGGGTTCATTTCATTAAGGATTAAAGCAGCCAACAATGGTTATAAAGTCAAATTTGTCAAAGGACTGTGACAAAACAAAATGGTTATATTTGAGATGAATATTGATTCATGTAGGGTTTAAGATCTCTGTTGTGAATTGGAGCATGGAATGTGTCACCACTGTGACTTTCATCGATTCATGGGGCAGCACCTATCTTTTCCAATCCGTCTAGAGGATTAAGAGAGGAAATTCCTTTATCACCCCTGTTGTTCCTCTTGGAAGTTAAGGGTTTGTGTAGGGTTGTCATGGAAGCAAAAAGGAGAGGTAATATCCAAGGTATAAAGATAGGCATTGTACTATTAACACACCCTTCATTTGTAGATGATATTCAGTTGTTTTTAAGTAGATCTAAAAGGGAAGCTAGAAAGTTCAAAGAGATGTGTGTAACACTTTCTGTGTGGCTACTGAGGTAGAGGTGAATGCTCAAAAATCCACATTAGACTTCAATGGTATCGAGGAGGAAGTGGAACAAATCGTGGCTACTCTACTTCCCAACATAGCCATTGCTTTGCAGGAAGGATTCAAGTACTTGGGCTTCACCCTTGAGCCTGATCATTATGGAAAAAGAGAATGGGGACAGCATTGAAAGGATTGAGGGTAGAATTTTCCATTAGTGTAACAGATGGATTTCAAAGGGTGGAAGGGTAGCTCTAGTTAAGTATGTATTGGAAGCTATCCCTATGTATTGGCATTCACTTGCTTTTATTCCAAAATATGTTCTTGAAAGATTTAGGAAAGTGTCTTAATTTTTACGGTGAGGTTAAAATAGGGATCAAGGGATTCATCTAGTCGAATAGTTAGATATAATGAAACCAAAGGATATGGGTGATTGGGGTTTAAAAATCAAAACACATTCACTTGTTTGGGAAATCTTTAGCTGCCAAAAGTTGGTGGAATTTGTTGATTAAAGAGAGTTTGTGGAAGAAAGTGATTGAGCAAAAGTACATTCTTAGATTGGGATAGAAATGCCAGGAAGAGTATATAGGATGTGTCAAATCAATGGAAGGATTTAGTTCTGGATTTTCCCATTATTAGAAGCAATTTGACCTGAATGGTGGGGAATGGGGAACAGGTAAGATTAGGTGTTGATCCTATCTTGGGGTGTGGTAATGTAATCTTATTACCTCCTAATGACTTAGCATAGTTACATGGGCAAGGCTGTTATTATTTAAATCAAGTTGAGGATATTGCTTCCAAATCTATCTAGTCACAAGAATGGAGATCAGCTCAATCAAAGAATTTAGAAGGGGAAAGGGAAGTTAGCTGGAATTTACTAGTGGCCGAGTTAAGAAAGTGTCATATAAGTAAGGATGAGGCAAACTCACTAGCATGGGCACAAGAGAAGGCTTCTAAGAGGTATTTTGCTAGACTAGGTTATAAGGTAATCATTTCTAGTGAAGAACAAGCAGAGGTTTGGTGTTGGTCTAAGCTATGGAAAACTAAGGCTCCTAGGAAAACCGGCATTTTCTAATAGTTGGCTGTTTGAAATAGGGTTCTAACTACGGACATGCTGCCAAAAAAGGGGCAAGAATGGACCAAGTGTATGCCATCCATGCAAAGGAGCAGAAGAAAACTTGGATGCTTAATGATCCAATGTCCTTGTGCTTAACAAATCTAGAAGGATGCAGAGAAATTGACAGGTATCTCAAATGTATTGGTTGGCCCATCTGTTGGACAGTGTTTTAGAAGTTAGTTTAGGAAAAAGGAGATAAGGCTTTGAGATCATACCTTATCTGATCCTTTGGGATATATGGCTTGCTCGCAATGACAGTTTACATAATGATAAACAGAGGCCAACTTTTAAAGTATTCTCGTAAATAAATGAAGTATCTCAAGGTTGCAAGTTAGAGATAAAGCCTAAGGAAAGAGCTCCAAGCCTCAAGGCAAATTGGAGAGTTGACGCTTGAGAAACCATTGCCATGGGGTTTCTTTGATGGGGCCAAGCAAAGCCCACCTGACTTTTGTAGTGCTGGAAGTGTTCTGTATATCTCAGATAGTCACTTTATTATGTTTAAAGCAGGTCTGGGCACATATTCTAATAACTTAGCTGAGCTGATGGCATTGAGATGTCTTCTTAAATTATCAATGAGAAGGCATTGAGATGTCTTCTTAAATCATCAATGAGAAAGGGATTGATCGTTTACAGATTTATGGGGACTCGTCACTTGTTATTAGCTAGATGATAGGGAATAATCAGATTCAAAATGTTCCCCTCAGACCTCTACAGTTAAAAGCAGTGTCAACACGTTTTCAAATTATCTCATATACTTATATTTTCAGATAATTAAACATAGTAGCTGATGGGCTCTAAAAGGAGGGCTAACAGATTGAAGCTGGTGTCATGACTCTGGAGGAATCCTTGGATGGAGTCCTCTCTTCATCTTCACTCTCTGTTTTATGATGTTTTTTTTAGAAGAATGCAGATGTATAGGATATATGCATTTTTGTCTTAGAAGAAGTCAGTTTTTGCATCTGTATAATTCTCAAGAAACCGGGTACAACTATGTCAAATAGCATTTAATTGTGAGACAATTCATAGCTGAGGTTTTGCTTTCAGTTTGTTTAAGTAGAAGTCAGTTGTAGAGGAAGACTGAGTCTTGAAAGATATTCATATAACTGCATATGATCTATGCACAAGTGCCGTGAGCACCTAAAGAACGTAATTGTCCATTCAGCTACGTAAAGAAATTACGCTTATTTTCTCCGGAACAAAATTACGTTTAAAACAATTTACTGTTTGTAAATTACAGGCACTGACCATGGTAGGAAATTGGAAGAATGTAAAATTACTCTGCCATCTTTAGTTTTAATCTATCGGTAATAAGCCAATGGCTTTCTTGCCCCAGCTAAGAAACTAAGATACGATTCTGGAAACAAAGATACGATTCTGAACACTCACATTGAAATGTTTATTGAAGAACTACTGAAACCGCTGAAATGGTTATTCAACCAATTTGGGGAGCTCAAGTACTTGTCAATGTACTTTATGTTATTCTGTAAAATGGTTAGATTTTGATTTTGAGCTGGCAAAGCTCAAGGCTCAAAATAACTATGCACTTAATAGCCACCTACATTCTCACCATGGCCAGGTCATGAATTTTTGGTCATCAGGGTTTATCTGCTTGTGATTTCACGGTTTCACTCGTAGCAGTTCCATGACCTGGGGCAAAATGGAGAAGCATTCCGTGTAGTCTGTTTACTACTGTTTCCAATAAGACGCTCCAACAGATTAGCATAACCCAAAGGAATTGTAAACTGAGGCCATCACATTGATTACAAAGCAAAGGGATCTTAGCAGCTAAACCGTAGTTTCAGTCTTTTTCTCTAAATGATAAAGTAAAGGAGAAAGAAAAATACAAATATCATAAACCCTGATAGAACAATAATCTCTTTCTGCATCTGTCTAAGCCTCAGAAAGTTCATTTTATTTAAAACCACTTTACTTGCAAATTAAGTAAGACTCGCTTCATCTGCTGCTATAATTTAGTTTGCAGCATATCAATCAACCATTCGCAAAACCCAAAAAATAAGCAGCAGAGAAAAAAAGATATAATAATAATAATGATTGCATTTACCCGCATTTAAGAGCATCTGCAAAGGCTTAAAAAGAAGAGGGATGACATACCGGTGCTTATGACATTATCGCGAGCGAAAACCGAAGTCGTTGATACAGAGCAAATAATTTTACGACCGACAGCTTCTTTGAACGATGGACTTATTCTCTGTATAGAAATGCTATCTGTGAACTTGAACGACGACTGTAAAGGATTAAACCCAAAAGCAGATCCTCCATTGAAAGGCTCCAATCCCCTGCATATTGCAAGCAAATCTAATGATTTGGCTGCCATTTTCGTTGTTGTCCGGGTTCTGTCGCTGCTAAACACCCTAACCCCTACTACATAAACCCTTGTAGCACCTCAGATGCTTCATTCTACTTCGGCCTACACTTGCGCTGATATTCCTACGCTACTCCGTCTATGTGGTCCATGATTGAGATGAACAGCCACTTTATCATTCAATGCTATGACTAGATCGTCCATTATAAGACTAATTTCTCTCTTATTTATTATCATATGAGAACATCGCTCTTTATCATATTTGAAGATTTTAGAAGATCGTTCAGTTTAAAGATCTTAATTGGTATTATATTCAAAGATTTGGAAGATCCGGAAAGATTTTGAAAATATGAAGGGTGTAGGGCGATGGATATTTGTGTTTATTGGATGTAGTTTTGGTTGTTAGTAGGAATTATTGTTATTTTTTTCATTATGATTTTTTTTTGTAAGGGTAATGATTGAGTGGATTATGTATTTTTTCTTAATATTTTGATATTTCATAATAACAAGTGTAGGCATATTTACAAGTGAATGTTACTTTGTTTGAGGCTTAATGACACCTTTTATAATTATTCTTTTATATTTGATTTATATTGTTCATTATAATTAATTATTAAGTATTGGTCTTCTATATTTAGTTTCTATCTATAACTAAAAAACAATTTTAACTAGCATACCCTCGAAGCCGAGAAATGAAACGAAAAAGATCTTCAATGTGTCTAAAATGAAAGAAGGTTATGTGCATGTAGATAATGTAAGTTTATGTGTTGAATGCAACTATAGTGAATCTATGGAAATTATAGTGCAAATACTAATAAGCAATAAGTAGGAACCCATGCAATAAATAAAAATCAATGTAATCGATGGCAAGTAAAATGAAATGTCCATTAATTTGTCATAACAAAAAGTATACATATGTAATATAATTAGAGTTATTGAGTTTGACTCTAATTATATTGGCAAGCAACATTGATATTTTAATTTGGTATGGCAAGTGCAGGGATTGATGGATGCAATTTTAAGTGTGAATGGGACAAAGAATGAAGGTGTGCCTCTTCTTTTTTGTGAAACTTGTGACATACGAAGTGTCTTTGATCTTTGCATAGCAGTCAAAGGAGAATAATGGTGCAATTCACATTCCTTTTAATGTTGTAGTGTGTGATATTGACGTGAAGGTTAAACCTTGATGTTCAATGTTACCAATGTCAATGCTTGATGTCGTTAATGTCAATCCTTGGGATTTATGGATAGCCAATGCCCAAGCCATCTTTGAGGGGGATTTATGGATAGTAGTTCGGTGCAATCTCTAATGTAGATGTTGATACTTCTGGAGGATTCCATGTATGGTTAGTGTTAAAATATTGGAGGTCAAGCATGTTAAGCTCATTAATGTGGATATTGCATGTAGAGACTAATCTTGACAAATTTTGTCATTCATTCATGTCCATGTCAAGTTGTATGTCATGATTGGTATCATAATCTTCAAATGTTGTGTCAATAAGAGTGGGTGTAACGATGCGATCAACATGCCATGCACAGTAGGTATTTCATATGCTCTCCTAGTTTGACAAAATGTCATGTTTTGTAAATCCTATGTTTTTATTGAAGCAACGAAAAAGGATTATATAAAAACCAACTCACTCCAATAGAATTCAAGAAAGGCATTGGAATCTTTGGCTAGAATTGAAGTAAAGCGCAGCTAGACATGGGTGATTGCACATATAATTCTCCTCTTCCACTTTGTAGTTTTGTGTCCTTGGTTATATGATCATTGTTGTGCAAGGTCTATAAGATAGAAAGGGCCCAAAGTTGGAGGGCATTGCAAGTAGGCATCTATGAAACTAGAGCCAAGTAAGCAATTGACCAAGTTGAGAGATACACGATGAGATATTTGGTGACCAACATTTAGTTTGATGAAGGATTGACTACACGTGACAAGGGGTAATTTTTGCAACATATGGCAAGTTTCTTGAGCACTAATGTCTCGATCAACAATTGCTTTTGAGTGCAAATGATGATAGGCATATGAAGCTGAGTAATTTTGTAATTTTGTATTCAACTACAAAGATGATAGGAATTTATATCCTTGTGTGATATCATAAATGAATTTGACAAATTGATTATGCCCTAAAGTTTCATTATGTGATGGAAACTCAATATGCCCTTGTTTTATCCTTCATGTGACGTATTTGATTGGGCATCAAAGAATGATGAGATCTTTGATCGGTGTTGAATGAGCATAGTAAGTAAATAATAAGTAGCACATTAAAAATATGTATGCTTTGGGATGGAGGCAAACATGATGCATTGGTTATGGATGTGGTCCTCTATTTATGTGTTGAATTAACATAGTATGTACAGAATAATAATATTTAAAGCTTTGAGATAGATGCCAACAAGATGCATTAGTGTAAGTTGAGTTTTAGTTACAAGCATTTAAGATGACGAGATGAATCCTTTTGCCTATACATATTTGTGTAAAATGTTTCATTTAACTAATGATAAATTTGGTTATGTGCATAATAGGCATTTTGTACAAAAATACTAAGCAACACATGCTAATAAAAAATAGCTTAAGAACATCTAATAGCTACTATCAAGATTGTACACAAGAATACAACCAATCAAAATTGTCTCTTTGACATACTATAAAGAAGAAAAATTCCTTAAAAGCCACTTAGCATAAAAACATAGCAACCATAAAGCATTGTCCGTAGGATTAAACTCGCATCCAAATGAGGATCATAGTTTGTCATCAAGAATGGCATTCAATCATCATTCGATGGCTTAACATTTGGCATAATTGGTTATTAAACAACATACAATACATCTATTTGCTTAACACCAATAAAAACATTAAATTGTTCCACATAATATAATGCAACACTTTACTCACAACTAACCAAATGAATTTTGCATTGATGCTCTCAAATCTACTTTTCTTCATGCTCTCAAATCTACTTTTCTTCTTACTTTTAAAACTGAAATTAGAACTCTCAGATTTCAGCATCTTTTGCTATGTGCTTTCCCTTTTATTTCTTATCATCTCATCTTTAATATTATTTATCAATTTTTTCCTTATCTAATTAAATTAAAATATTGTATTTTATCAACTTATAATAATGTTAATATATAAATTAAATTAAAAACTATGACTTAGGCCAACAATATTGCTAATAAAACCAAAACATTAAAATAAAAAATAAAAGACGTCTTATATAACTCCTTCACATTTTGAAACATTTTGTAAAAAGGTATAATAAAAATAAATATATTATCTAATAACAACTATTCATAATTCATAATTACGCCGTGCCGTGAGGTGTTTCAATAAGTGGGAGTCCACTCTCTAAATTTAATGTTTTTTTTTCTTTTTCATCTGTAGGATGCTTTCATCCGACGATTGGGGTCATCTGTCTCATTGATCTTGATCTGCTACTTGACATTGGCATTTAAACTGGCACCTGCTCCCTTAAATGCACATCAATCCCTGCGTGCACTGCCGACACTCTTAGGCGATGATGCCTTCCTCCATCTACATGTTCATGGGCTGGTCTGGTCTGCTACCGTGGCCGCGAAGTTCAGTGACCAGTGTTTCATATACTACACCGAGAGCGCCAGGCCAGGTTAACAGAATAGAATTTTCCATCACACGGACGGATTTATCTAAAGACATAAGAAGGGCGAAGTCAACCCAATCCAGGTAGCCTCGCTTAAAAGATGTCCCTAAAAGTAAAGGTCTAGGGATTTTAACCAAGGCAGAGAGCAGAAATGAAATGTTATGAAACTCGACCAAAAAAGAAGGTTTAAAAGAATATTGTCCAACCAAACATTGTGCCTGCGCCCGACCTGGTAGGCGAAAAATCAATTTGAAAATAAAGCTCTTGTCAACCCGAGCGTTAAGCCACATCCGGGGATTTCAATGTCTTCGTAATCGCGTAAGTAAAAGCATGTCACCGATTCGTTTTATTCTCTTTCTTAGCCCACTGTTTCTTATTTATTTCTTGGACCAGGCCGTTCATTCATTTTTTGTCCCAACCCGCATGGGGTTCTTGTTCCAGCAAGCAGTAATAAAATCTGTCAAGTAAGAATCAAGTAAGAAAAGTAAGCAGCGGGAGCGTACAGATGTGGTTGTGTGGGAAATTGAAATGCTGGAACGAGGAGCATCCTCTTCTGGAGATCGTCGACGCTCTCAGCAGCTTGGAGGAACAACAACGTGTCATACAAAAGATGAATATGCTGCAAGATACATACATGGGGAGCAAGAACGCTACTGTCAAGAAATAATAATGGCACTTGTAAATGATGTGCAAGGGCCTTCACTAATCTCTCTCGATATAGCTCTGTTCCTGCAAGGAATAATAGACAATTTATGTTTGTCTCCCATTTTCCTGACACCAACATTTTAATCAAAATAATGAGAATGCTATAAGCAGACCTGGTATGCTTTGTAATACGATCCTGCAGCTGCAGCTTGAAGAACCCAAACGTGAACCATAATGAGCAGCAAATTTGTGACGTTTCAAGTGGGTTGTTGCACATTCCATTATAGTATCTTTAATATGATCCTTGCAAAAAGACAAACCACTAATATTGTATTTATAAACAGTATAAAACACACTTGAACCAGGGGCTCTTTTCCGTAATAATTCACTATTTTCGTTCTTTAAGCTTTGGTTTGAATAAAAGAAAGAAAGTGGTAATTCATATGCCCATCTCTTCTCAAACTCATAACATTCAAGAAAGTATGGAAAAGAGAAAATAGAAAGGATAACTTACTGTAAAAAGTAAGGAAACATTTCCCATGACGAAAAGTAAGGATAACACTGCTCCGGAGGAAAACTCATGGCGAATTTCTTTAACAGACCTACTTCAAACCTATAAATTTGTTGAAAATACATAGATGTAATTAGTTACTATGTTCGTGGAGAATTAAGGGTAACAAACCCGCTGCAAACTCATAAATAACGCCATTACATAGTGAATTGATGTAACTACACAAAATTGATGAGAAACTGTAAATCACCTCAGAGAAAGCGTATTCATGGTGTCCTACGCTCTGCAAAATGATGGAATAACCTATGTTAATTGATGTAACTACACAAAATTGATAAGAAAACTGCAAAATCACCTCAAAGAAAGCGTATTCATGGTGTGCTAAGCTCTGCAAAATGATGTAAGAAAACTGCGAATCACCTTAGAGAAAGCGTATTCATGGTGTGCTTCGATGGTGGGTTTTTTTATGCCATCTAGGCGACATGCAAGTGTTACTATTATATTGTTAATGTGTACACGCGTTGAAGGTATCAATGTTCGGTCTTTCATATACTACACCGGGAGCGTGGGATCAGTGTCCGGTCTTTCATATACTACACCGGGAGCGTGCAGCTATTGTTGTGTGGGCAATTGAAATGCTGGGACGAGGAGCATCCTCTTCTGGAGATCACCGACGCTCTCAGCAGCTTGGAGGGAATGCCCAAATTTGTGCCTTTAAAAATATATCCTTCCTTTCTAGCATGCGAGGAGAGATACACCATCCATAGATGTGCTTAAACACTAGATGTGTGCTGGGGAGATCCAATCTATATGCCGCTTTAGCTATAGATTTTTCAAGGGATGTTAGCAATAGATTGTGCAATAACGCCCTCCTACTTTGGCAAGCCCCAAACATTTAATTTCCCCCACCAACCTTGGGTAGGAACGTCAAAGATACTCTGAGGTATAACAATGAAGTTGTTGGCATTGTGCCCAGGCAATTCTTTGTGGGTACTGCACTTAGAACCTTTTCTATTTACCTTTCTATGCTTACTTGCATTACAAGAAGTGGAGTGAGTGGCGCAAGAACAAACAATAGGAGTCGCAAGAACAAACAATAGGAGTTGGATCGTTACGTGCGTGGGAATTGCCCTGTTGTTGGATGGACTACTGCCTTATGAGATGTTATGTGCTGGGGTGCCTTTACTTACTTTATCATTTCCCCCATCATTCCCAACAGACGAGAGAAGGAAACGGAGATCAACGAACACATGGAATTCATGAAGCTTGTAAAGCGTTCTAGAAGTAGCACTCCTCCGGAGGCAAACTCATGGCGAATTTCTTTAACATATCTACTTCAAACCTATAAATTTGTTGAAAATACATGGATGTAATTAGTTACTATGTTCATGGAGAATGAAAGATAACAAACCCACTGCCAAACTCATAAATAACGTCACTACAGAGTGAATTGATGTAGCTACACAAAATTGATGAGAAACTGCAAATTACCTGAGAGAAAGCGTATTCATGGTGTGCTACGCTCTGCAAAATGATGGAATAACATCCGTTAATTGATGTAACTACACAAAATTGATGAGAAAACTGCAAATCACCTCAGAGAAAGCGTATTCATGGTGTGCTTCGATGGTGGGTTTTTTCATGCCATCTGGGCGGCATGCAAGTGTTCCTATTATGTGTACACTATGTTATAACACTCCTTACTATCGAGTGTATGGACACGCGTCAAAGGGCACTTAAGGTTTAATACAAACTCAACGTTTGGGATAGCACATGGTCATCGCCGAAGGTTATAAGAGAGAAGAGGCTAAGTTGGAAGGATCTTGCATCTTTGAGGCCACTAACACGATAAACAATGGAAATTCAATGAATTTCATATGGTTGTTTATTCAAATTTTGAACATATATTAATAAAATGTCGGCACTAAAAATTGATAGTGCATATATAGTCTATGAATCTAGGTGAAGTCCTCGCTACAAGTTAGTACAAGTTTGAAGTTTGAAAGACATACAGCCCATGTAAATCCTCATTGCAAGCGAAGTCCATATAAGCTTGACGTCAAAATCCTCGGAAGTGAAGTCAATATTAAGATGACGAATGTTTGGGAAAGTGATATTTGTATGAGATTTAAATTCCTAGTGATAATAAATTAACCTCTTTCTCAGTTTTGGATAAGTTTTCTTATAGTCCTAGCCGTATTTATTTTCCCAATTTTTTTGGGAGCTTGTGCAACATTGACAATAGGGTATGGTATGCACTTCAACAGGCAGAAGTAGGTTAAAGTTCCTTTTGGTAGATTATTGAGATTCTTTTATGGTTTTCAAGGGATCTTGGAGGATTCTTACTGGATGTGAACATTTGACCGGAAAATCATGCTTTGAAACTTAAAATTTATATAAAGAATCCAACTAAATTGCATGAAACATGGAAATATGTACTAGTTTTGGAAACATGAATGATTAAAAATGCAACCCTCCCAAATGGGTATGTCGAGGGGAACACAATATATATATATATATAGATTGTAGGTAGGTTTATAAATGAAATAGAGGTTAATGCCTTCATTTTCCATAAATTGGGGTTTTTATACTTCTTATGGGTTTTACGTCCCTTATGGGATTTTGGGCATTTCCAAGAAGTTTCTTAGGAATTTCCACATTTCCATGAGTTTATAGTATTAGTACATGGGAAACTTGGGAGTTTATTCCAATAGAGGAATCCAACATGCATGCACATTATAATGTATATTTGATTCCACCAAATTGATGGGATATGTGGAGTCTTGAATTCACCTCCTACAAAGGAGAAGCCTCCAACCTCCATCCTTTTTACAAATTTAGAAGCCAATACGTTTCAGGATGGCTTGGATTTCTTCTCTGCTTCATCAGTAAGATCCTTGAATGCATATGGCAATTGTATTAAGGGATGTAGTAGGAACCTAGTGATGAGAAGCCTCTATCCTCCATCCTTTTCACAAACTTGGAAACCAATACATTTCAGGAAGTTTGATTTTCTTCTATTCTTCATTAGTAAGATCCTTAAAAGCAACTGACACCTATACTAAGGGATGTGATAGGGGATGTACATTAGAGCATACAAAATGGGGGTTCTGAGCTATTTCCTCTCATGGAAAAAAACTATTAAAAATATGAAAGAGTGATTTTTTTCGTTCTCTCTAATAAAAAATGGGTAGATTTTTATATTGAAAGGGGGTTGTTGGAAAAATAGAAAGCTTCTAAAGTACAAGGAGTTGAAAAGTCCTTAGTGAGATTGGTAAGCTAAGTTGATATGAAGCATAATCCGCTTTAATCACTATGGGCATTGAAACTCGGTGGTAAATCTACTTCAAAATTTTGGCATTGAATACCTTATTATTATGATCACTAACAATCCAAGCTTCGTTGCTAATTACTTCAATAATTGTGAATCTTGTCCATCCTGGATTTATGTTCCTTTCCTTCTTCTCCCTTTTCCTTTGTTCATATGTTAACATTAGTGGTGAGCTATTATTTATATGATAAGCCTCTCTTTCCTTTGTTATTTGTTATTTGAGTGCTTAAGAGTCAAAACTACCATTTCTTATTCAACAATGATAATAGAGTCGTATTAAAAACTTGTGCCATGGAAGTATCTAAATATTGCTCCATTGTTCAGGATGACCACTGCCAAACAAGTCCCTACACTTTCTCCCAGGGATTCTGAGAACAATTTTCCATTCACAATCACTAAGGCCAAATTCAAAGCATCTGTAGCGCTCCTTTAATTTCTTGATTCACAATCTACCTAATTCACAATTCCTACTGTTTTGATTCACGATCTACCTAATTCACAATTCCTAATTTTTTGATTCACAATCTACCTAATTCACAATTCCTAATGTTTTGATCATTTTGGCTCATTGAATAAATTACCAATATTTGATATGAACTAGAACAGAGCATGGTAGTAACATACCCATGTCTTTCCAAAACAACGACTCATTGAATAAATTACCAATATGGTATGGTTAACATAGACTTGTATCTACCGGTATAGTATCACTACAAAATTTTGCGACAGCTAAACCGTCTGAGATTGACAAATGTCTCTTGCCCAAATAAATCCAAATATAAAATATTTTGAAACCCATAATTAAAAAGCTAGCTTTCAGAACTTTGTGCTACATAAATAGTTCAATCCCATAAGATCTTCTCCGGAATGAGTTGCTGGAAACATGATGGAAAGGCAGTCCCTTGGCCTCGCAGGGTTTGGGACGAGCTGGTAACTCCAAGCTAGTTTTCATAACTCTGCTTTACATAAATAGTTCAATCCCATACGATTTTATCCAGAATGAGTTGATGGAAACATGATGGAAAGGCAGTCCCTTGGCCTTGCAGGGTTTAGGACGAGCTAGTAACTCCATGAGTCTAGATTTCTATCTATGCATTCTATATACAAATGAAAGGTTTCATAATTCCCAAAGGATGGATAATTTATGTGTACATGATAGAAACCAATCATGATAATTTCTGTATCCAGGCTTCTCCACATTTAATCTGTTAAATTTTCATATGCTTAGCTAAGACATCAGTACTTCATTTCACTTTCATAACAAAAGCATATAAACAGGATCATTGAAAGATAGACAAGCACAACCATACAAAAGGAACAAAAAGATTTATCCTGGGAAAACCCTAAAGGGAAAAACCCAGCAAAAGATTCCTCAATATAGATGCCCCAAAAAGATAAAAGATAAAATATAAAACCAGAAAGGAGATCAAAGCCTGATCCTCCTCCTTCTCCAGCTACTTCTCTTCTCGACTAATGCGCTACACAAGTGAGAGTGTGTGTCCAAATGAGGAGAGCCACACCTCTATTTATATTCATCTGTTCACTTCAATTAACTCATCCGACATGTAGGCTCGAGTTAATCATGTAGGCTCGAGTTACACATGTAGGCTCAAGTAACCACACTGGGGTGCTAGTGACCCACCTTTACAATTAGAGGGGACAACCTCATGACTCTTATTAGTTCTTCCGATTAGAAGAATTGGGGTACAAGATAATACAAGTGGTTCTCCCGATAGGACCATCGGGGACCACAAAATATACATATAGAATATTCTTCAAAGTTACAATATTTCAACACTCCCCCCCAACGAGAAGGGTATTCTACAACAACATCAACAACAACAATAGTAGGAGAGAGATAGAGAACATCATCAGCATCATCAGGGTAACACATCTATAAATCATTTGAGGCTTTTCAACATTATGTAGTCTTCATCTTCAATCTTCAGTCTTCATCATCATTAATACTTTGACTGCTTCGATCAGCAACATCTTCAGCACTTTGACCTTTCGATCAACAACATCATCTTCAGCACTTTGACCTTTCGATCAGCAACGTCATCTTCAACACTTTGACCTTTAGATCAGCAACATCTTCTTCAGCACTTTGGCCTTTCGATCAGCAACAACATCATCATCATACTTTGATCTTTCAATCAGACTCATCATTATCATCAGCCTCTAATATTTCGATCAGAATCATCATCAACCGAACATCATCATACTCTAACATCAACTCATCATCATATTCTGATCTTTCGATCAGTACGTCATCATCATCATACTTTGATAATACGGCATCATCATCATCAGGATCTCATCATCATCACATTCTGATCTTTCGATCAGAAACATCATCATCATCATCGCATTCTGATCTTTCGATCAAATAACATCATCATCGTCAGCAACAGCATCATCATCATATTCTAATCTTTCAATCATAGAACATCATCATCATCAGCAACTTCTGATCTTTCGATTAAAGAACATCATCATCATCAGCAACATCTGATCTTTCGATCAGAAACATCATCATCATCATAAAAACATCAACATCATCAAAACATCAACATCATCCTTCCTTTCGGAATTACGAGATTTAGGTCCTTACGGAGTTACCAATGATCCTTCCTTTTGGAATTATGGGATTTAGGTCTTTACAGAGTTACTAACGATCCTTCCTTTCGGAATTACGCGATTTAGGTCTTTACGAAGTTGCTAACGATCCTTCCTTTCGGAATTACGGGATCAACACATTTGTGGAACTCATACCATCCTTCCTATTGGAATTACGGGATCAACACATTTGTGGAACTCAACCAATCCTTCCTATTGGAATTATGGGATCAATTCAATGATCCTTCCTTTCGGAATTACGAGATTTAGGTCTTTACGGAGTTACTAACGATCCTTCCTTTCGGAATTACGAGATTTAGGTCTTTACGGAGTTACTAACGATCCTTCCTTTCGAAATTACGGGATCAACACAGATGTGGAACTCAAACAATCCTTCCTATTGGAATTACGGGATCAACACATATGTGGAACTCAGACAATCCTTCCTATTGGAACCACGGGATCAATTCAATGATCCTTCCTTTCGGAATTACGGGATTTAGGTCTTTACGGAGTTACTAACGATCCTTCCTTTCGGAACTACGGGATCAACACAGATGTGGAACTCAGACAATCCTTCCTCTATGAATTACGGGATCAACACACGTTCTCGAGTACCGAAGTCACTGGATCCATTCTGAACTGAAGTTCAAGGATGATACAATCCTACCACATTCACGGGGACCGAGATCTCCGGATACATTTTGAACCGAGGTTTAGGGATGATGCAATCCACCACTTTCACGGGGGTCGAGACCTCCAGATACATTTTGAACCGAAGTTCAGGGATGATGCAATCCTACCACATTCACGGGGGCCGAGACCTCCGGATACATTTTGAACCGAAGTTCAAGGATGATGCAATCCCACCACATTCACAGGGACCGAGGTCACCGGATCACTTTTGGACAGATGTCTCGGGATGATACAATCCCTCTTCATTCTCGAAGACTAAGGTCTCCGGGTCACTTTTGGGCAAGTGCCCAGGGATGATACAATCCCACTGCAACATCACTACTCCCCCTTTCGAGGAAGGTCTTTATGAACCACACCAAGCTTGTCTCAAAAGTGTTTGAACTTTACCCGAGATAGAGGCTTTGTCAGCGCATCATCATCTAAACCATCTTCATCTACATCTTCAGTATGTGAATATTGAACTATCACCATCTGTATCTCCAGTATGTGAGTACTGAAAGCATCATCAGGTCACCATCATCTGCATCTACAGTATGTAAATACTGAAACATCATCTATATCTTCAGTATGGGAATACTGAAATCATCATCATCTCTATATTCAATATAGAAATATTGAATCACCATCATCTGTATCTACAGTATGTAAATACTTAAACATCATCATCTGCATCTTTATCTTGAATGTAGAAATACCGGATTTCTATGTGTTACGATGGAACACAGGGTTCTCTGTTATCACAACTCTCGTTATCACATAGAATCAATGTAGTATCCATCTTCAGTTCAAAGAGAC
Source organism: Pseudotsuga menziesii (assembly GCA_001517045.1). NCBI lineage: Eukaryota > Viridiplantae > Streptophyta > Pinopsida > Pinales > Pinaceae > Pseudotsuga > Pseudotsuga menziesii. The sequence continues at coordinate 286,307 of LPNX010100428.1, read as the reverse complement.
CTGATATCAGCTTCCGAAGCCATATGGCTTCACAACTTAGTAGAGCAATCTGCTATGTATTCTGCTTCAGCCATGCTACGAGAAACACTGGACTGTTTCCTGCTAAACCATGAACTCGTAGCAGACCCCAAACAAAAGCATCTACCTAATGTGCTTTTCCTATCTGAGATACTTTCGGCCCAATCTGCATCTGTGTAGCCATACAATCTATACTCATGGCTACCATCATAATATAAACCAAAGTCTATAGTCCCTTTCAGATATCTCATCACATGCTTTGCAGTTACTAGGTGAACCCGTCTTGGTTGAACAAGATGTTGAATTAAGGTGTTCACAGCAAAACAAATGTCTGGTCTGGTATTTGTTAAGTAAATCAACGACCCAATGATCTGTCTGTAATGAGTCATATCCACTAACTCTGATGAGTCATCAGCTAACAGCTTCAAGTTGGAGTCCATGGGTGTGGCCATGACTTTGCATTCCAACATATTGAATCTCTTCAATATCTCTACCGCATACTTTCCCTGGTTGAGAAAGATTTCTTCTGAACTTTGCCATACTTCCAGACCTAGGAAACAATGCATTAACCCAAGGTCTTTCATCTCAAATTCTTCTCCTAGTTTCTTCTTGCTTTCCATGATCTGTTTCTCATTTCCTGTCAAGGATAAGTCATCCACATATAATAACATGATGACAAGTTCATCTTATACAACCTTGAGATAAAGGTTAGGATCAACTTTATTCTTGGTAAATCCCATGCTCGACAAGAAACTATCTATTCTTCCATACCAAGCTCTGGGAGCTTGCTTCGGGCCATAGAGAGCCTTCTTCAACTTGCATACGTGATTCCATCTGGCTTCAACTTCAAATCCTCATGACTATTCGATGTAAAACTCTTTCTCAATCATACAATTAAGGAAGGCTTGTCTTTACTTCACCATGGAAGAAACTACCATGATAGTTCTGAAGGAAGTGTACCTTACTTCCTGGAGTAAGTGTCTCTTCAGAATTAGTTCCCTTTTTCTGAAAGAAACCTCTGGCCACAAATCTTGCTTTATACTTCTCGATACTTTCGTCAGTTGCATGATCTATTTTGTATATTTGGAGGTACAATACTCTTTCCTTCTGGTTTGGGAACTATATCTC
>LPNX010100428.1:242833-277003 GCA_001517045.1 Pseudotsuga menziesii | reverse complement strand
AGTCATGTCTATAGGGAACATAACACGAGGGCAGACACCTTATCCAAGGAGGGGTTGTGTTTGGCTCCTGGTCATCTCTTGCTTACAGAATCATATGATGATGAGTCTATTGGGGAAGACTCAATCCAGATTTTTTAGAATTTGCTCATTCTACTTCAGTTATTGATCACATGGTTTTTATTGAGCTATTTCTGGTTATACCGAGCAACAGTTTCAGGAATACTGAGGGTCACTTACCTGCTTGGATAAGGTGTTTGGGCTCCTGTTATGTTCTTTATGGACATATCTTGACTGATGTATATTTTGCTCACCTATGAGAGGACCTTTACATGTATTGATACCCAAGCGCTGATTGTATTCTTGTCATCTTGGGTATTGTCATATTTTTTATTTGTACTGTTTCTGTAATGTTTTTTTAACTGATCTGTTGGACCCATTGGGGTATAGACAGTATCTGCTGATGTACAAGGTTACCTTTGATTCAATAGAATAACAAGGAACTACTTTTTTCGACTGAAAAAAAATGTGACAGCTCTCAACCACTTGAGCTAACCCATCTAACTAAACTATAGTGAATATTTATATTTTTATGCTTATATATTTTATTTCTATTTATCACTATGATTCATTATTATCAATTATTATTTTCCTATAATTAATTTTTATCTATCACTATAATTAAATATTAATTATAAGTGTAATGAGTACTTATCTTATTTGTGGTTTTATATTTGATTTCCTATTTACTTTTAACTTATCATTCACTATTTTTTTTTAACTTATCATCCATTATTGTGTTTTAACCATTCAATTCGGGAAAATCCTACAAAATTTTAACTATAACTACATGAAATTTGGGGAATTTTAATAAGTTGGCATTATATCGTAAAAAATCTATATTTTACCTTGAATATCATCATTAAAACAAAACAAAAATAAGTACCAAAAATTCATCCTAAAATATTTACGAAACAAACATATCTATATATGTTTTAAAATGTTCAAACATTTGATATACAATTTATAATAAAATTAGAAGAAGATTTCAATTATGAAAATGATACTTTTAAGCATTTTGATTTTGTCTTACTTATCTCTTTGCTTTTTATTATTTAAACTTGCTTTTTCATAAATATAATTATGCATTATATTATTTAAATTTCCATTTCATGAATGTGAGTTTTTTCAAACTTCTTTACGTAAATGTAATTATAAACAAGTGGAAATAGCAACATAGTTGCTAAGTACCTGCCTCTTAAGAAAAGTTCCAAGAAAATAGTAATAGAAGTTTATCAAGAAGATCCCCATCTAAAACTGGCACCAGGTTGGGGGCTCGAAAGTGAGGGGTAGTTTATGTAAGTGCTGGCTATATAAAACTATCATAATACGAGTATGCCTTAGACCTCAAGCTTATTCTAAACTCTTAAACTTAAATTAAATTATATGAGGTAAGTGCAATCTTTTGTAATTCAATTCAATATGTATAATGACAACTATTATCTGAATTTTGTTTCACTTTTTTGAAACCAACTTAATTATAATTATATGTTTATAAACATTTATGCTAATTTGCTAATTTTTATCTTCAATAGGTAGCTTTAAGTTCTAGATTAAATCTATCCATTTGATATATTCACTTCTCATAGATATAATTTTGCAACTAACTTATCCATCAAATTTTTTTTTATAAACTCTCTTACATAGTGTCCAACCTTATAAATTTAAAATAAAATAAAATATTCATCAAGTACATAAAATCTAACTTTATAAGTTTAATAATATAAATTTCATAGATTTAACAATCACCAACTTCCAGATTATGTAACTTATACTGAACTCGCATAAAATTTAACTTCAAAATCATGTAACTTATACCCAACTCACAATTAATTAATTAAAATCTTCATAAGTGAAATGAAACAATGTTAGTTAATTAAAATCCTTCATAAGTGAAATGAAACACTTATATATAATAGTTAATTAAAAGCCATCATAAGTGAAATGAAACACTTATATATATATATATGAATGAAAAATATGACCTAAGTGAAATGAAACACTTACATATATGAATAAGGGATGACCCAATTCCAGTATGACTGTGAGTCACTAACATTTCAATATATAAATCTTATTTAATTAGTAAATATAAACACTCATATATCGATTCACAAATACAATTATTGAACTGTACGGTCAACTCAAATATTTATATAAACAATTATTTAAACTATTTCATGGTTTAATTTTAAATGAAAACCGCAAGCTATGCATTTATTCCATAGCTATCATAATATTTCTAGTTAGTTTACAAGTTTAAATAGATGGGTGTACAAACGTGCTCATAACTCTTATAACTTTGGTCTTCTAAATGACATTGGTTTTAAAAATATCTGTTAACTTGACATTGGATATTCGGACACATGCAACATGCTTTTAACCTTTTTCAGCAATCTATCACCACTTTCTTGGAGAAGCTACTTTGCACTCGAAAAAATGCTTACACAAAAAGTGGTTGAACAACGCAATAATGCACAAAAAAGCAATACAACCATCAAATAAACTGAGGGAGAAGAATAATACAACCATCGAATAAACTGAGGGAGAAGAATCATTTCTGAACTGTAGAGCGAAATATAAGTTTTTATTTATCTTTATCAATGATTCTAATTAAAAACAATTAAAAAAGTATAATGAAACTTCCTGCATTAACATCAAGAACTACAAAACCTTTTATGAAAGTGAATGTAAAAATAATACAGTTAATAAATTTTTCAACAATTCCATTGTCACATTATTATCTATTTTGAAAAAGTAAATTGTTTTTAAAAAACTAAAACTATGTCAGTTTTATCCCACGCATCCTTTTACAATGTCTAAAATTGGAGATTATGGTTCTTAATACACCTAAAAAACATAGTTGTTAATACCACTAAATGGAATAATGCTTGGCCAAAGCCATAGGGAGTCGTCCCATTCAGACCGGTAGATCTAGCGAAAACGATACCTTACCTCTTTCATTATTATTGTCATTGCTGTATCGTTTTCACTTACAACATAAACAACCCACACATGGAATTGTTCTGTCTGAGTATATGTGGTTCGGTTGGTACTATATCATCTATCAACCGAAGAAGATTCAGGATTTAGAAAACTTAGAAAATATCGCGGAAAGATGTGGCAGAGAATGAACACCAGAAACAGACAAATACGATAGCTCATTGAGTATTAGAGTAGGACAATTACTTATATTTCAAGCAAACAATTTTTTTATATTTAATGCTTTTTAATTCAAAGTTATAATGTGATACTTTATTTTCATATTAATTTTTTTTATATTTAATGCTTTTTAATTATGTGTATTGGATGTATGATTTTTAACTAATACCCATTATAGTCATAGCTTTTTATAAAATATAAATTCAAAAAGATTATGGTGACTTCATTTCTTTTATGAGATACCAACAAAATTTAAAAATTAAACTTTGACAAGGCTGTGATTATGGAATTGAATGTAGTATGAGATATTTAAGTATTAAACTTTTATAAGGATTTTAAAGGATGTTATTAGGAATTTGATTATATATATATGAGATAGAAGTAATGAACTTAATTATGAAATATAATGTGGTAAGAGGTATTTAGGTGTTGAAATTTTGATAAAAATGTGATTAGGAAATGCATTATGAAGTATTTGAGAAATAAATTTAGTAATTGAATGTGATATAAGGTATTCATTAAATAGAAATGAAATATAGTAGGATGTATTTAAGGGTTTGTTATCTATGTAAGTCTATGAAGGTTGATGATCACTTTATTTTAGAGTGACTTACTTACACAAACCTTAGATCCCACTTTCATAGTATTTGTTACAATACAAACCTTTATAACTTCTTAACTTGCCAAAACTATAATGAGCTTGGAAAACTTATTGGAAAACTTTTTAAGCACACGGACAAGATTTTAAAGTAAACCAAGTATTATCCTTCTTAAGGTCATATAGACCAATGTTGGTCTCATTGAATGTTAATCATCATCAACATCAAAAATATATTTTTTGAAATAAATTAATATTGTATAATATGAAGTATTAAGAATTAAAATTTTAAAATAAAGTAAATATAATAAGAATTATGGTATAACTAACTTACTTCTTATAATATAAGTTAAATTAGGGTATAACTAACTTGCTTCTTATAATATAACGTGGATTAATAGCTACACTGAAATTATAGGATTTTGTGCTATAACGTGGATTAATAACTACACTGAAAGGATAGGATTTTGTGCTTGGTTTAAACAAAACATTTGAAAGTGTTCATGTAAAGCCAAAAAGGTTTATAATCGATTATTTAACTGTTGCACTTAAAAAAAACTATTTAGGTGTGTTGCAGTGAAAATATTTCTTAAACTTAGCAATCATTTAATGGTAATCAACACTGTCGTATGATTGAGCTGAAAGCTTATTTTTAAACTTAGACAGAATGCTTTTTTTTGGATGTGGAAACATAGGAAATGAGTGAACAAAGCGTAAAGGTAAATACGAGAATGGACAAGGCATCCCAGCTGGTGGTAGTGCGGAAATTGCAATGCATTGGGCAGAAGAATTGTGGAGGTCGTTCACCATCTACACTAGATCATGTGCGCGTCAAGGATCCTCATAAAAAGGGCAAGGAGCAGAAGGTTTGTGCTCTTCTGTTCTCTGTGTATAGTTTAGAATCTTGAGCCACTTCTGTTCTCTGTGTATAGTTTATAGTTTAGAATCTTGAGCCACTTCTGTTGTCTGTGTTAGAATCTTGAGCCACTTCTGTTCTCTATGTATAGTTTAGAATCTTGAGCCAGTACCTAAATTTTAGTGATTTGATGTACTTTTGTAATGCGTCTGCATTTTCTCTTTTATCTTTTTAACTTTCGTGAACAGGGGTGCATCAATAAGGTCGATAAGAGTAAAATATTCGTGAGATTCGAAAGACGATTTTATGTGAATTCCAACATCGAGTATGAGGCGAAGTTTTCGTACAACAGAAGCAACATAATACAGGGACATCATGCAATTGCAAAAATACAGGGCTTGAGCAACAGCTTTTTATTTTCAATCGAATCCCCTTCCCCTGTGCAGGTTGATTCACGGGATATAGCTCTTAATACTTTGTTCAATGCGTTGCTTAATTCAAATCAGTTAAGTGCAGTTATTGGCATACTCAAATGCATTGGTTCTCCACCATACCTAGTCTTTGGAAAAACTCGTACAAGTACCACTGCAACTATTACCGAAGCAATACAGCAAATCCATAAGAACAATCCAAATGTCAGGATCCTCGCTTGCATGCCTTTCAATCGTACATCTGACTCCCTGCTCAAAAGATTCATCGGACCTCCACTCCAAGATATGGAGATCTTCAGGTTGAATGCCAAGTTTCGCGAATTATATGATGAAGTGCCACCAGAGATTTATCCCTACTGTTGCTACAATGAAGAGGACAAAACGTACTATTGTCCTCCTATGCAAGAGCTGAGGGGATACAAGTTAATTGTATCGACATACATGAGTACTGCGAGGCTTCATGCCTGTGGACTGGAAGCCGGGCATTTTACACACATATTCTTAGATACAGCCGGACAAGGTTCCGAACCAGAGACAATGGTGTCTGTTTCAAATTTTGCTATTGATCAGACTGTGGTCGTAGTTTCAGGTAATCTTGAGGAATTGGCACATCAAATCAGTTGTCCAATGGCAAGGAAATTTGGGTTAAGCAAATCTTATTTGAAACACTTCACTGAACTTCCGTTCTATTCGTTGGAGTGTCGTGAAGGAAAACAGCCATTCGCGACGAAGCTGGAAAGGGTCCACTGATTTTGGATTTTATGTTGATGACGTCATGTTGCCACATGTCAACCCAAATCCAGATACCAAATCCCAAGGCTGACATCACCTCCTATCCACCAATCAACTCTTTACAAAAATTGCTTTTTAACAAAATTAAAAAAAATATTTTACAAACCCCTAAGTCTCACTTTGCAAAATAGGTTTTAATTCTTTAAAACTGCCTCAAAAAACACCAGCTAATAGCAAAGTCAACCAAAGTCAAAAGGTGATCGATTACAATATACCTGCTGAGGCAGGTATAATAAATGATACAATGCATAATTACATTTTTTTTCAATACCAAAAATACTATACTTATATTAAATGCATATGTCCATTTCGTCAATACATTATTTCATTATGGTTCTTTATGAGGAAATATCAAATAGTCTTGAAGTCTCCTTCAATGGTTCACAAATAAAAACATATAGTCCATAAGATGGCTCCATGGACCCCACCATCAAAAGATAGTCAACAAAAACAACCCCATATAAATGGGCCAAAATCTGAAAAAACACTACATATCATGGATCATTACCTAAAATATGATCTAGAAATAAAACTATAACATACTATAGGATCTAGATCTATGTTCAAGAATCTGGTTCAATAAGATATTGTAGACCAAATCTCCATCCCATAATTAACCAAGTAACCAACCTCTTAATCATCATTAACCAACTGTTGAGAAAAATTACCTGTAGTCTCCAAACCCCATTTATCCAGTCAATTATGACCTCGGTATCACCGAGGACTCTTAACTCTTTCAATCCCAGTTTATTTGCACAAGAAATGAGTGTCCATAAAGCAATAACCTCATATCTAGTATGAATGCACGGGCCATAATTTAGGCCAATCTTGTATACCTCTACATCATTAAGCCAAATAACCACGCCATACACAGGTCTCCAGTGTTTAGCTGAATTGTTGCAAGGCGTATTTTGAAGGGGCATCTCAATTAAAGAATTCTTGTCGCAACGTTGGTGTGGTTATCTGTCTTAATGATGCAAAGGTATACAAAATTGGACTAAATTGTGTCTCGAGCACTAATACTAGATCTAAGGTTATTGCTTTATGAACACTCCTTTTTTGTGCAAATAAATTGGGATTTAAAGAGTTAAGAGTCCTAGGTGATTCCAAGGTCGTAATTGACTGGATAAATGGGTGTGGGAGACCACAGGTAAATTTTCTCAACAGTTGGTTAATGATGATTAGGAGGTTGGTTACTTGCTTTGGTAGAATCAACTTTGAGCGCATATATAGAGAGTTCAATGATGAAGTTGATACAGGGTCAAAGAATGCAATTGGTATGGAGGAAGGCATAATCACTTATCAGTCTTTTAACCACAACATGGCACTTCTTCAAGGAAGACTAAAATTTTTATGACCATGTTGAAAGACACGATCCTACAGATTGTCAGCCCCTTGATCTTACTCATACTAGGGTGTTTTCAATTTTGATAGTAGCAGATTTTGACATTTAGATTTGCATGAATCCTTTGATTGCTAACATGCCTTTGGAATAGGTACATTATGATTTTTGGGTTAACATATTTTTTTGTAACAAGTTAATTATGGGATGGAGATTTGGTCTTCAACATCTTATTGAACAATAATCTTGAACATAGATCTAGATCCTATAGTATGTTATATATTTATTTCTAGATCATATTTTAGGCAAGGATCCATGATATGTAATGTTTTTTAGCTTTTGGCCATTTTATATGGGGTTGTTTTTGTTGACTATCTCTCGATGGTTAGGTCTATGGGGCCATTTTATGAACTATATGTTTTTTATTTGTGGACCATTGGAGGAGACTTTGGGACCATATGGTGTTTCCTTGTAAAGGACCAAACTGGAATGATGTATTGACCACATGGACATATGCTTTTAATATAAGTATAGTATTTTCAGTATTGAAAAAAAAGATGTAATTATGCATTCTATGATTTAAACTTCCTTTTCATGAATGCAATTTTGGATCTGTGAAGAATGACACATTTGGAAATTTATTAGTCTCGTATCCAATCTTTGGACCTTTTATTCGCAATAGAGCGGTAAGATATATATATATATATATATATATATATTCCAGAATGAATTGAAACTTGGGCGCGAAGGTGATAACGTCTAGTCGTTCATTCAGTTAGTCCTCCACATGAGCGGGAAATTAATGGAAAGGTAGTTTCCATTTTTGTCACATGGGTTGATCGTTTGAACGATTATTAGGAAACTTCTATGCATGCCGTCACTCACCTATCACATCAGTGGTAGTTATTGTGCAATAAAGACGAAAGTGACAAAAAAGTACGTCACTAAAATCTCTTCGGCCTTTGAATTAATTATGGCCAGCTATCATTTATGTGACTCCATTTTAACTTGTGACAACTACGCTTTTCCTACGGCCTGTATTTACCCTTCAACATATTTCTTTCGGTATGACAGATGGATTGTCTTTGCCATCATTTCTCCTCTTGCGACAAATAAAGAGTCTGTGACAATTTTCCTTTCTTTGCGACATACTAGCAGTCTGCGACGCTTTTTTCTTCTTCTTGTGATAGCTTGGATTCTACAGTCAAATCAAAATTTCTGAGAGGGTTTTTTTTTACAAGTCGCAGCTATCCTGATAAGGCTTTAGCCGACTTCCATTCACCAATCGTTTGACAGGTGTTCCATCCAACTTTTTTTAATTGCATTGATCCTCTGTTAGTGATACATGGTCCTAACCAATGTGTTTTTAGATTACCCGGATTCTTAAAGAATTTGTTGTCATACAGAAGAACAAGTCCTCCGACCTGAAATTGTTTTTTTGCCGATCATGCCATACTTTCTGTCATTCTTTCTCAACGTTTTGATGATATCCTACAACAAAACGATCTTCTTCCAACTACACAAGCTGCGATGGTATCTCCTTGCAACATATGTCATCTTCGTGATCGCAACAATCCTTAGGTTGTTTACAATATATTCCATCGACATCACAACTTATTGTCCATATACAAAGCAAAAGGGAGTTCAACCTATCAACTTCTTACAGGTCATGCGATATGCCCACCGTACTGCGGAAATTTTATGATCCCAGTCATCTCTTTGGACATTGCAAATATTTGTCAACGCATTCTCCAAGATTTTGTTAAATGCTTCAACATCACCATTCGCTTGAGGGTGATATGGCGTTGTCTTTCTATGTTGGATCTGGAATTCTTTCGTCAATTCCTCAATCAATTGATTGACAAAGTGTGTGCCTTGGTCACTTATTTAAATTTTTAGGCATCCAAATCTAGTCACAACATTTTCAAACAAAAACTTAGCAGCAGTCGCAGCAATACAATCTTTTACTAACGCTGCTTTGGCCCATCTGGTTAGGTAATCAGACGTGGTAATGATATATCTTGCACCTGTTCTCTTCCCTGTTGGACTAATAGGGCCCACAAAATAAACAACCCATTTGTCAAATGCCTGCAAAGTTATTTGGGGTACTAATGGCATTTCATATCGGCGTGACGACTTTCTAGTTCTTTGAGAGACATCGCAACTGGGATAGTATTCTCGGTCATCCGCATGCATGGTGGGCCACCACAATATTTCTTGCAATATATTTTGCACTATAGCTTTTCTAGTGTGATAGCCTTTTGCGATGCCAGCATGCGCTTCATTCAGTATCATCGGTCGCTTATGTTTTATGACATAGTGACGAAGAATCTCATCAGGGCCCATTTTATATAACTGTCCAACGATCAACTGGAAGTTTGCAACTCCAACAACTAACTATTTCTTCTATGTAGTAGTAAATTCAGTTGGTGTATATCCCGTACTCAAAAAATATATGGTGTATATGTAATGATAATTAAACATTGTTATTGCAAATAATTGTGCATCAGGGAGACTATCATCGAGGTTACCAGGTTCTTCTTCTCCACTTTCGATCCTCGACAGATGGTCTGGTCGTAAATTCAGTCAACCCGGTTTAACAATGACTTCAAAGTCATATTTTTTAAAAAGGAGAAGCCACCGACAAATCTTCTCCCCCAACACTGGCTTATTAACCAAGTATTTCAATGTTGAATGATCTATGTACATTTTGAAATGTCCACCCAACAAATAGTGTCTAAATATATGCATAGCGTATACCATAGCTAGCCCTTCTCTTTTCGTCGTAGTATAGTTCTTCTTCGTTGTTGATAATTTTCTACTAGCGAAGGCAATAGGATGATCGATCGACCATTTTCCAGGTTGTGTTAGTACCACGCTGAGCGTGACAAATGACGGATCGACATGTACTGAAATTCCTTTTTCAAGTTTGGAAATACAAGTATGGGCGATGTAACCATGTTGTTCTTTAAAGTGTCCAGACTTTCTTGGCAATTTTTCGTCCACTGGAACTCAACATCTTTCTTCAATAACTTCTTCATCGGAGCAGTCACCTCCGCATATACTTTGATAAATTTTCGATAGTAACCTGCATGTCCCAATGTTGCTCTCAATCGCTTAACAGTGGTAGGTGTTGGTAGGTCGACAATGATCACAATTTTAAAAAGGGTCGACCAAGATTCCATCGTGACAAACCACATGGCCCAACAAAATTCCAAACGGGGCACAAAAGATACATTTCTTTAAGTTCAGTGAAATTTGATACTGGTGACAACATTCCAACATCATCCCGAGGCTCTCAACATTATCCTTAATAAGTGTAAATACAGTGCAATCGTCCAAGTAGACCTTAAGAAATTTATGAATAAAATCTTTGAAGGAAACCACTACTATCCTGGAAAAGATAGCAAGAGCATTCTTGAGTCTAAAGGGAGTTGCCATGTATTGGAAACAACCCCACTCCGTCGCAAAGGTTGTCTTGTGTCAGTATTTCTTTGCAATTCCAATCTGATGGTAGCCAGAGAACCCATTATTGAATGAGTAATTTTCCTGACCCCCGACACTATCCAGTATCTCATCTGTAAATGGGGTCGGAAATGGGTCATGTAAACAAGCATCTTTCAATTTTCTTAGTTTGAGGCAAATCCATACTTCTCCATTAGTCTTTTTTATCTTACACTACTATCAGTCTGATCGACTTTAATTCTTCTATGGGTTCTATGATACCTGCGTCTAGCATTCGGTCCAACTCTGCCTTGACTTTTTATTTATACCGTGGATTCAATCGGTATGGTCATTGCTTGACAGGTTTTGCGTTCGACTTTAAAGGTATCTTCATTTCTTTAAGGTCTCTAACAATCCCTTTCATCTCTGAGAATTTCGTAGGGAATAGATCCTGAAACTCATGCAATTAGTCCGTGATCTTCCTGACAATCTTGTCATCCCAATAATCTATAATATTGGCAAATTTTGGATTCTCCAGGGAGCCAATGTTGATTTTATTGACTTTTAGTGGATTCAAAAATTGGTCACTAGAAATAGGAAAACCGTCCACTGTGCACGTACCTTCAGACTCTGGTATGTTTATGTCAAGTGGGTCATCGTCATAAGGTTCTCCTGTCACATTATAACACTCCATCTAGTGTTGGATTGTTGCGATGCACTGATTGAAGTTTGTCATTGTGATAGGCATATCTTCAAATATCTTTGCCTTGATTACTTGCAATGCAACATCGATCGACGGATGATCATCAGCAAATTCAAATGTGTGTATGAAGCTAGTAGCTAACTCATCCCATTCAACGGTCCCTCGTCTCAATTCAATCGATCTATACCAGTTCCTTGGTATCATGTCTAATGTGTGGATGAACTGATGAACCCATTCCTCTCGCGGACATGCCTTCCTTGTCATAAGACAATATTTTATATGTTAGACATGATTAATCAATTATGTATACTTTTAACCAGTATAGTTGATCTCTTCTTCGAATATTATCTCCATCAATCTTTGAAATTGTGTCCATTCCGAGATGGATTCTTTATGTGTGACCCACCATCTAGCACGTGTAGATTTCAGTGCAAATTCTAGGGCGGACAAGCGTTGATGCCCTGTGAATTTTTCTTTGAATTCTATTAGAAAAGTTGCAAGATTAGGTAAACCTTCATATATGGGTAGATCACTTACCTCGATTCCTACTCGTCACACATACCGTGTGATTCGTACGCACCTTCTCATGGATACTTCATGCATCCTATTTTTTCAGTTTTCCAATGCTTCGCCAGAATCTAATGTACATGAAGTAATACTCCACCAACTAAGCTTTTCGTTGGTCGTTGGATTTACATAATAATCCCTTGCAGATGTGATGTTATAAATATGGTCAAGATAACCGCCTTGCCCTTCACTATTTACTGGCTTGACATATCTCAGATCTTCTAGCGGATCAATTGGTGCGACCACCCTTAACTCTGAATCTTCAAATGTTAATATTATTTTCTTTAAATTCATTATGGTTTGATTATCAATCATCCATTCGATCCCCAAAAGTACAGGATACGAATTTATGTCATCGACAATGTCAATTACTTCAAGGTCAGCATATGTTCTCAGGCCTTCTATCTCGACAGACACTTGATTCATTCGACCGATAGGTAGGACTTTCGACTAATTTTATAATATGAGCTGAATGGGAGACCACTTCAGTCACGGTTTCCCTATGCTTTCCCGTGTTTGTCTCATTAGAATGTTGACATCAGAGCCCAAGTCTAGGATAATATAGTCCATATCATAATCTCCTATCTTTGTAGTCATCCTCAACTCACAACCAATCTTTAATCTTTTCCCCACACGATTAACTCTTATGTTTGGTCACAAATCTTCTTGAGGTTCTTCTATTAGAGTTGTCAATTCCAAGACAACATCTTTATCTTGCAATAGCGATAAGCAACTTTTAAAAAATTCTTTAAGCTTACTAACCTTTCCTGTCAGTTTCTTTCAGAATAGTTGATCAAACTTTTCAGGCATCTCCATTATTGGTCTTCTTGGTAATGTAGTAGCATACGTAGACACTTGATTCTTGTCCATAAATTCTGGTCGCACGTCTAAGAATACTTCCTTTTATTTTTGGATGTCGAATGGTGCTTTCTTTTGAGTTGTTGGTCACACCTGCGATTGTTCATATTATGTGCATCTTGGTCTGCTCCAGTCGCAACACCTCCCCTTGTTATGACAACAATATCTGGTTCATTTTACTCAACAGAGATCTTTTGAATATCCTGGTTGGGGTGCAGATTGGGATTTTGCAGAGGGTTTGGATTTCCCACATTTCTATCATGACACTTCACAATCAACCACGAACATTGTTCGACAGTATGATAAAAACCTTTGCAATATGAACTTTTCTTTGTAGGGCTCACACAGTCCTAGTCCCTGGAAAAATGTCATGCTTTCACACAATTATAACATATGATTTGGCCTCTTCCTCGACCAAATCCTCCTCATTGTCCTCGACCTCTAAAATTTCCACCCTGCCTTTGTTGAGGGTATTCTTGTTGTGGGTATTGATTCTGTTGATACTAGGGCTGAGGATACCGAGCTTGAGTCCGCTCAGTTTGCATCTGCTCTTCATTTTTCAATAAATAGGTGTTAACCATTTTCTCTTGCAATAGTTGGAATGCTTTGCAGTTGTAATGTCCTCTTCTGCTTGGGCATTGAGGACCAACCCGCTAACCTATGTGATTCCTGTAGGTTCGAGCGGGTACTAATAGTCAAGGAATCAGCCAAAGGCTGTGCCATATACAGAAGATCTAGGGCATCAATATTATATCACCATTGGGTTAAAAAGGGCCACTAGAGCCAAAGGCCACCTGCATGCATGACATTCGGGCATTATTTAATGACGCATGCACCTGATAAAGTATCCATGCGCATGCATGCAAGTCAACTGCAAATTAGAAGATAAAGCGACCTAATTAGGTCAAAAGTTAGGGTTTTCACAGTTGAAAGTTATAAAATAAAGATAAAGTGAATGGAGAAGTCACTTATGGATTATTGATTTGTGGAGTCGAATTGGAGAGCTCAGCGAGCTAAGTTGGGGTTGAGCGCATGCTCAGCTAACTGGTGTATTTTGGTAGTGAAATATATCTGCCCTAGTTCATCATCAGGTTGGATCATCCAGGTTCAACACTAGTTCATCATTAGGTTACATTTAGTAGTTATTTCAGGAGGTTGATTATTCACCCAGTCAGAGGGTTTTCACCGTCACATCGTATCACCATAGTTAAAGACAAAGCAATTCGTTTTCCTACCTACAGGGCTCATAACTTATGCATGTCACTTCCATTCATTCCGGAGTACCTCCATCACTCTTCCCCTGGAAGAAGGGCCATTCAACTTGAGTATCAAGCAAGATATCGTCAGTGCTCCCCTTTTCTGGAGGCGCTAATCTGCATGGGCGAATTGATTTGAGGAGGCATTCACGTTTTGGGCTAGCCTTCCTCTGTTTCTTCTGCATGCTACTTCCATCATCATAAGAGGGGTAGTACAACCCTAGTACACCTCATTCGGGCTTTCAGCAACAGCTTATTTATTATTCTGGAGCTTATACAGTTTGAGAGGAGGGCACAGTCACCTGTGGAGGACGATTTGGTGTATCTCCTTATTCCTCCAATAGAATCTTTGCATGTTGGGACCTGTCTCTTCACCATCATCTGATCTATATACTGGTATGTACATGCATTAATTTATCCTATTTTATAGCATCTTAGTATTTTTCTAGGGCACATATTTGCATGCATGCAAAGTTTGGGGTTTGCTTTCCTATTTGATTAAGGAATAAATCTATTAGCCATCTACAATATACACATAAACAGGAAAATACCAGTTGGGATATTACAGTGGTATCATAGCTATTTTCCTTGCCAGCTGTGGGCATGCAAAAATTATAAATGAATCCAGGAGCCCATACAACATCACTCACAGGAGACAGAGGTATAGAGACAGAGAAGAGGAGTTAGAGGACATAGATTTGGGGAACAAAGAGTACCAGTTTGAAAAAGGCAAAGAAACAATGGTCGATGATGATAGAATAGCTTTCAATAGTCTCATATCAGCCATAAAAGAACTCACCACTGGGAAAAAAGAAATGATGAGCACCTTCAGGCAAATGACTGAGAAGAATGGGCCCACCCCACACAGTCCCTTATTTCCCAACAGTGATAGGGTATCCACTAGCAGTAGTAGGGAGCACTTACATACCAACATGCAGAGCCATCCTCATATATACAAGCCTTTCCGACCTACCATGCCTTAATTCTTAGATAGTCTAGCTGTAGTGCCTCTAGCACAAGCAAAACTAGAAGAACCCATGAGTGCCTATCTAAGAGAATATAGGGCTTTAGGAGAGGACTTCCATTCAGCCATGACCTTCACTGACTTCTGCCACTTTAAAAGTAAGAATAAACCCAAAGCTTACAATAGGCCATTCACCCAGAACTATGAGTTACAACGCACCATAGGGAAACTGACTATCCCTACCTTTGAGGGCACCCGAGGTGGCCTAGATAGGAATTGGGTGCAGAAGTTGGATACATACTTCTAGCTCAACCCCATGATTGAGACAAATGCCATTAAATTGGTTACTTTGCATTTGGACAGAGAAGCACATGAGTGGTGGTACCACGGGTTAGTGACACTGGGTCACAACACCATCACCTCATACATAGATTTTACACAGAGGCTCATTAAGCAGTTTGATCGGAAGGATCCAGAGGTACACTTTAGGGAGTTGGCACAACTCAAGCAGACATGGAGTGTAGATGCTTTTATTTATGAGTTTCAGAGGATAGCAGTCATGGTCACAGATATATCAGAGAGCACGTTGATTATGTTGTTCACTGAGGCTCTCACTAAACCCTTACAAGGATGGGTCAAGTCTTATAGGCCTACCACCCTAGCAAATGCCATCAGACGGACTAGAGACTTTCAGGATGAACTGCCCAAAAATAGGTTTCCTCCCAGGACCAATGTTCCTGTTAAAGATAAAGAAAGGAAACCATGGCCTAAGAAAGAATGGATGGACAATGATACCCGACAGGACCTTGGAAGAAAAAAAGTTATGTTTCACTTGCTAGGAACCATGAATACCAAGTCACAGATGTTCAAGAAAAGAAAAGGCCTACTACATAGAGGCTTATTCCGATAGTGAGGAGGATGAGGATTACCAGGATCAGGAGCAGGGAGAGACAACATAGACAGTTGCTGAGTGACAGGCCTTAGGAGGTACCATTGCTACCATGACAGGGGTTCATGGATTCCACACTCTTTGGATCAAAGGTACCATACAGGGCCACACAGTGGGAGTACTGATAGATGGTGGGGCATCCCACAACTTTATTGATTTTGCATGGGTTAAAAAGAGAAACATTCAGACTGAGAGCTTTGATGGGTTTTCGGTAGCAACAACAGGTCACACCATGGAGTGTAGTCAAAGGATTCCTAAATTAAAGGTAACGCTTGGGAATTATACAGTGATAGAGACATTCTATGTGGTAAATGCACTTGACATGAATGTGGTACTAGGAGTTCAGTGGTTGTATTCCATAGGGAAGTATTCCACAAATTACCAGACCATGGAGATGGAGTTTAGAGGGGTAGAAGGACAGAAGGTGGTATTGAGAGGGATGAATACTTATCCTCCCATAGCAGTGACATCTCACAGGATGGAGGCAGTACTCTGAAAGGGATATATTGAGTGGGTTGCAGAGTGTATGGTTACCTTCAGGAAAAAACTAGATGAAGCCACACAACACCTAGCAAATATAGAGGCCTTACTACAGAAGCACAAGGTAATATTCGAAGACCTTCCAGCAGGTCGACCTCCAGATAGGGGATTTGAGCACATTATTGAGTTAGAGGAGGGGACCCAAGCAGTTATAACCACTCCTTACAGACATCCCAAGAGGTATAAAGATGAGATCGAGAGTACAATCAAGGAACTACTCAAGCTGGGATACATCAAACCTAGCTCCAGTCCCTTTTCATCTTCAGTAGTGCCAGTGAAGAAAAAGGATGGAACCTTACGCATGTGCATTGATTATAGGGCACTCAATAAGAAGACCATAAAGAACAGGTATCCCATCCCTAGGATTGATGAGTTAATGGATGAACTACAGGGGGCAAAGTACTTTTCCAAAATTGATCTCTGCTCAGGGAACATGATGTTCCAAAGACCGCTTTCTGTTGCCACTATGGACATTATGAGTTTCTAGTGATGCCATTTGGGCTCACTAACGCACCGGCTACTTTCCAGTCATGCACGAACCATATCTTCAAGACACAGTTGCGTAAATATATTTTGGTATTCTTTGACGACATATTGATGTACAGTCGGACTTGGGAAGAACATTTGAGACATCTTGATGAAGTACTTGGTATTCTACAGGAGTAGTCACTATATGCCAAAATGTCCAAGTGTGAGTTCGGCTTGTAGGAGATGTTGTACTTAGGACATGTGATAGGGGCCAATGGGGTCCAGGTGCACTTAGAGAAGATTCGGGCAATTTTGGATTGGCCTACACCTAAAAATGTGACAGAACTGAGGGGCTTTTTAGGCCTTTGCACCTACTACAGGAGGTATGTCAGTGGATTCTCACATATGACTACACCCCTCACAGATCTTACAAAGAAGGGAGCATTTAGTTGGTCAGAGGCAACACAACAAACATTCGAGAAAATGAAGGAGGTAATGAGTTCATGCCTAGTATTAGCTTTACCAGTCTTTTCTCAATCCTTTGTGTTAGAATGTGATGCTTCAGAAGAGGGAATTGGGGCAGTTTTGATGCAGAACAACCACCCCATTGCATTTGAGAGAAGGAAGCTCAAAGACTATGAGTGCCACTATTTGATATATGACAAAGAGATGTTAGCCATCCTACATGCGCTAACCAAGTTCAGGCAGTACTTAGTGGGTGCCAGGTTCAAAGTTAAGACAGATCACAACAACCTAAAGTACCTCCTAGAGCAGAAAGAGCTAAACGAGAGACAACAGAAATGGGTAAGTAAAATTCAGGCTTATGACTTCGAGATTGAGTATGTAAAGGGGAAGAGCAATGTAGTGGCCGATGCACTTTCTAGATGACCAGCTACTTTATCCCTTATGAGCATCTCATCAAATTGGAGGTCTGATCTTTTGGTTGAGTATTCCAAAGATAAGTTTGCTTGCGAGATATTGGATGGACAGATTTAGGATGATAGGTACAGGGTCATTGATGATATCATATACTACAAAAAAAGAATCTTCTTGGTTCCAGAATCTCCCCTCAAGAAGAAAATCTTACAGGCATCACACGATTCACCATTAGCAGGGCATCAGGGGTTTATCAAGACCTACAGACATATTAGAGAAAGGTTCTCATGGAAGGGCCTCAAGAAAGATGTGATACAACATGTGAGGGAGTGCAGCTTGTGCCAACAAAACAAACTAGAGCACATCCACCCGGCTGGTTTACTACATCCCTTACCTATTCCTGAGCAGAAATGGGAGAGCATTTCTATGGACTTCATTACTAGGTTGCCCAAGGTCCAAGGCAGAGACTGCTTGTACATAGTAGTGGACAGATTGACTAAGTTTGCTCACTTCTTTGCCATATCATCAGATTATTCAGCAGCACAAGTAGCAGAACTATTTTTCAGAGAGGTATTTAGACTCCACGGG
The DNA here is from genome assembly GCA_001517045.1 of Pseudotsuga menziesii. Taxonomy (NCBI): domain Eukaryota; kingdom Viridiplantae; phylum Streptophyta; class Pinopsida; order Pinales; family Pinaceae; genus Pseudotsuga; species Pseudotsuga menziesii. The sequence continues at coordinate 258,552 of LPNX010100428.1, read as the reverse complement.
TTACCCAAGACCATTGTCAGTGACAGGGACAACAATTCACAGGAGCCTTTTGGCAAGAGCTTTTCCGGTTAGTGGGGACCGAGTTAACCATGAGCACAAGTTATCATCCGCGGATTGATGGGCAGATAGAGACTGTTAACAAGTGGATTGAGGGATACTTGAGAAATTACGTATCAGGTCAGCAGAGGACATGGATCAAATGGTTACACTTGGGTGAACATTGTTACAACACCACCTACCATATGACCATTAGGATGACCCCTTTTTGAGCCCTGTATGGGTATGGTGCTTCCACTTTTGTAGACCGGATATTTGGTGATACCAGGGTCCCCAAGGCCAAAGAGTGGATTCAGGAGGGTGAAGATATCCTCAAGAAACTCAGGGAGAACATATAGGCTGCTCAAAATCAACAGAAGATATATGCATATAGGCATAGAGTTGAGCGCAGTTTTGAGGTGGGAGACTTCGTTTATTTACGCCTCCAGCCTTACTGATAGTCATCTCTTAAAAACAAAGGAGCAGAAAAACTCCAACCTCGTTTCTATGGTTGATAAAAGATATTTCGAAAGGTCGGAGAGGTAGCATATGAGCTAGAACTACCCCCAGAGAGCAAGATTCACAAGGTATTTCATGTCTCCAATCTCAAGGAGGTGGTTGGTCAACAGATTGTTACATCTTCCGAACTGCCTCCCCTTGATGATGAGGGGCAATTGGTTCTGATTCTGGAGCGCATCCTAGAGGTGCGAGAGAGGAAAATGAGGAACGGAATCATCAGAGATTACCTGGTTCAGTGGAAAGATCTGCCTATAGAGGAGGCTACTTAGGAGGCATAACATGTATTATAGCACCCGGCTTTATAGTTGCTTGAGGACAAGCAAATTCGAGCAGGGAGGACTGTAATGTCCTTTTCTGCTTAGGCATTGAGGACCAACCTGCTAACCTATGTGATTCCTATAGGTTCGAGCATGTACTGATAGTCAAGGAATCAACCAAAGACTGATGCCATATATAGAAGATCTAGGGCATCAATATTATATCACCATTGGGTTGAAGAGGGCCACTAGAGCCAAAGGCCACCTGCATGCATGACATTCGGGCATTATTTAATGATGCATGCACCCGATTAAGTCTCCATGCGCATGCATGCAAGTCAACTACAAATTAGTAAATAAAGTGACCTAATTAGGTCAAAAGTTAGGGTTTTCGCAGTTGAAAGTTATAAAAGAAAGATAAAGTGAATGGAGAAGTCACTTATGGATTATTGATTTGTGGAGTCGAATTAGAGAGCTCAGCGAGCTAAGTTGGGTTTGAGCGCATGCTCAGCTAACTTGTGTATTTTAGCAGCGAAATCTATCTGCCCTAGTTCATCATCAGGTTGGATCATCTAGGTTCAACACTAGTTCATCATCAAGTTACATTCAACAGTTATTCCGGGAGGTTGATTATTCACCCAGTCAGAGGGTTTTCACCGTCACACCGTATCACCGTAGTCAAAGACAAAGCAATTCGTTTTCCTACCTATAGGGCTCAAAACTTCTGCATGTCACTTCCATTCGTTCCGGAGCACCTCCATCACCCTTCCCCTGGAAGAAGGGTCGTTCAGCTTTGAGTATCAAGCAAGATATCGTCAGTGCTCCCCTTTTCTGGAGGCGCTAATTTGCATGGGCAAACTGATATGAGGAGGCATTCATGTTTTGGGCTAGCCTTCCTCTGTTTCTTCCGCATACTGCTTCCATCATCATCAGAGGGGTAGTATAACCCTAGTACACCTCATCTGGGCTTTCAGTAGCAGCTTATTTATTATTCTGGAGCTTATATAGTTTGAGAGGAAGGCGCAGTCACCCATGGAGGACGATTTGGTGTATCTCCTTATTCCTCGGCAGAATCTTTGCATGCTAGGACCGGTCTCTTCACCATCAGTTGATCTATATACTGGTATGTACATGCATTGATTTCTCCTATTTTACAGCATCTTAGTATTTTTCTAGGGCACATATTTGCATGCATGCAAAGTTCAGGGTTTGCTTTCCTATTTGATTAAGGAATAAATCTATTAGCCATCTACAGTATACACATAAACAGGAAAATATCAGTTGGGATATTACAACAGTCCTTCTCATCGCGGCCTATTGATTTACTTCAATATCAACTAGTTGGTGCACTTACAATCTTCTGTAAGTACAAACACTCTTCCGACCAATGGCCTCTAGTCTGACATACTCTACACCAAGGCATTCCTTGTGTATTTAGAGGGTTCGATGCTCCCGATGCAACATAATTCATGAGTGTCGGGCATGTATCCTTATGGTGTCCCTCTGTTTTGCATCTGGTACACCACATTTCTTCTTGGATTTCTTTCCCTTTTTTAATGTTCAGTAGTTGGAGCATAAGATTGGTTAGCTGCGACTGAATTTGTATCATTCTTGCACCAGTCTCTCCTACATGTGAGGATTCTAGCTTCATGGCCAACTCCGGTGCTTCAGTCTGCGACGCAATCTTTTGTTGCATTAAGAGAATCCAAATGTGAAGTCAAAACGCTACAATGAACCACTCTTTGTGTTATACGTCCTACATTTGGAACCTTAGTCATCAACATATTAAATCTCTGGTCAAAATCCGACACAGACTTCGTAGACAATTGCTTAATCTCTGTAATGCACTAAGATTCATATTTGGGCTTTCTGAATTCATCTATTAGTCCTGCTCGAATTTGGTCGATTGTTTTTTGTGTGAGTCATGTCGGAACCACATAGAACTTCATATACCAGTCCAACGCACGACCCCTCATCGTTGTGATCATCTGCGCCTTCTTTATTGCTTTATCTTGGACCTGTCGCACGGTCCATATGGATTCACGCAAAAACCAATGTTGCTTTGGGTCTTCTAACCCATTTTTGTTGAATATCGACAACTTAGTATCATTCCTAGCCATTATATTGGTCCTTGGTATTGCTGGATAAAAAGTTGGCTAGTAGGACTCCCCTGTCCACTATTCCCACAGTTAATATTACTTGTATTGACCAACCTACTAAGAGATGAGTTTATGGACCTTACCTCCGGAGACATATGTGGGGTTGTAGGTGTGTCGTATTCGTACTCTAGCTCTGGGGCTTCTTCTTCTTCTCCTTCCCTTTTAGCGATAAGCTGGTATTCCTCTTCCTCGTCGCAAGAAATTTCGTCAAAGTGCAATGCCAACTTGTAGTGTTCTCCTCTAGTTGTACTGCAACTTCCTCTTCTTGTCATAGTTCTTCTTCTCTTTCTTGGTCGAAATATTCTTCCACTCCGTATATGTCCACTTTCTAGTGCAGTTCCACTATCACCAGGGAACATCTCAGCTTACTTTGCTCCTTTTTTCTCGCACTTTTCCTGCGACATAACCCTGGTCTTTATACATAGTTCTTTACTTGTCAAATTCCATTCTCAGGATCCCTTTTTTGCATACAAGCATCTTTATCCAAGTTATTAAAGATGTCAAGTATCTTCCTTATGATCCTTGAAAAAAATTATTTTTGACTCACTATATGATGTTATTTTGTCGACAACAAACTCAATAATGTATCCCTCCAAAATACTGTCTACCCAAAAATTGATAGCCCTAGATACAGGGTTGCTAATATTCTTCAGTCGTTGAATCAACTGAGGACTCCACTCTGTCGGTTCTCCTCCTTGGAAATTTTTTCGTTGGGTTGCTAGCTTCAATAACCACTCATACAACAAGATAGGAAACTAGCAAAATAAAATTTCATGAATATCCGTATAGAGGTATCGCTCCAACCACTTTGTTAGATTCAACTGTGATCCTTCACTTTCTTCTTGTGCAAACTCTAATTATTTAAATTCCACCCACTCTTGAATTTCGACTTCGTCGTGTGCCAAAAAATATCCCTCACAAAATGATTCACAATCCCGACAACGGAACCATTTGTTGGTGTTTCTCCCTTCGAAACAGGTTCAGACCCTTATTTGTCTGTCAACAAAGCATAAGACATTGACATAGTCAACCTGCTACTGTGGTTTCTCCGACATCTTCAACTGAAACCTACCACCATAGAAACTTGGCAACATAAAGCACAAGACATTGGCCCGACATATCAAGAATCAATTGGAAGCACTTGCGGCGCAGATGCAGTCTAACCCGAGATATCTCTTATGGGTAACTACCAGAACCAAGTTTCTGCAGTTGTGTGGGGATTTCCTCTTCCTTGGCACCTTAATTGCTTACTCGAGTGAAGCCGGTGGTTACATTAGTGGCTCTCAGTGCATGCATTCAATATATTACTCTACTTATCCGTCGACCGAGATTACAACAATTAATATAATTCCTTATTAGTGAGTTCAACTACCAACAATGCGACATATGCATATAAGGACTCATTCATAAGAAAATACACATGCACTTATTCACAACATACATTCATTTGACATAAACACATTCATAAAAAATACTCAAACAACATTTAACGTGGAAACCCATTCGTGAAAAACCACAAAGGTGCTCTTCATCTGGCATGAGAAATATATGGTACCTTTCATCTGCGCACCCAGCTTGCAGACTATGTTCTAGATCTTCTCTACAATCTACACGTGTTTCTCTTCTCCTCTCATGCTCTCTAGTCTTAGGTCTCTGAAGTTTCCTCTCCTTCACTTTACTGTCAATCCACACACAGCATGGATCGACTCTCTCTTCTCTACAACTCTACAACTATTCGACTCTTTTAACAAACGACAAACAACATAGACTACATAGACCAACAGATAGTGTAACTATCTCCAAGTGAGTAACTAATTGAGTAAGTCAGTAAGCAACCCGTACACAACTTGGGTTCTCCCTTTTATAGACTTTTACATGTCGTAATCAATCGACTCTATTATGTTAGTCGACATGCTATCATTCCTATTCTCATACATTTAGTTACAACTATAAGAAGGAACTATCAACCCAAAATACAAAGATGCTTTATTCCCCAAAGCATGCGTGATTCTAACTGGCTTCTTACCCATGATCTCTTGGGATGTCCTTTTCAACCGTTGCACGCCTTCTTCTATCGTGGTTCCTTCAGTCGCAGCTTCCCTTATGTCGTGAACTCTTCCCTCATGGTTGATCTTGTCGCAGCTTCCCTTCCGTCATGAACTCTTCCCTCCCGACTGCTTCTTCACAAGCAATACAATGGGCCATTACCATGGACTACCCAATACCATGGGCTTAAAAAACCATGACGGAGTCAAGTTTACCTAAGAAGAGGAGACAATAAGACTGCTGGTCATGACAAAAATCAAAATTTCCATACGAGTATACATGTACATGTATAAACATGTTCATTATACATGTACATGTACATGCACACACACACATATGGGTTTGGGATATAGATATAAGTTTAATTTTCTGAAGTGGCAATATTTTGACTTGTAAAATGACAAATGTTGGCTATTTACCCATTAGTTGGTAATCCATCAAACAACATGTTTAGGCCAATGGACAAATCAACAATGCACATTTGTGAGTTTTCAAGAAAGGGAAATGGTGACATTAGATTCTATGCAAACTAATCTAGAGAGCAATAGGGGCCATTGCCCCGGAGGCCAAACTAGTAGAGTTACAAACCACCTTGAGGGGAAGAACTCTACAATGATACATGAAATTCAACCAAATTGTTTCTCTACGATGTTCAAATAACCAAAATATTTGTGCAAGGTGCATAACACAAGAAACCATAAGAAGAGCCAATCCACACTTGGGTGGACGAGCATTGGGCTTTTAAAGGTTGCAACAATTGCTAACATGTTGGTAGTTGGATTTATCTTCCTTATAAGAATCAAGAGGGGATATAAGGTTGATGTCATTGTACATTAACTTAGTTTCACATCATAATGTCTACATAATCCTTTGTAAGCCCCAAGGGTTAGCTAAATCTATTAAACTATTTGCACAAGGCATGTTAGTAGTAAGGAGGGGAAATGTCACATTTTGAAATCTGGTCCAATCCATTAGGATTACCAATTACTATTGTGATTGGTAGTAAAACCACCCTCCAATTAGATATCTTAGATAACATGGGGATTCCATATTCCCTTGACTAAATGTAGGCATTCTTAAAACCTTCTAGATAATTTATACTACATTAATTCTCACATATTAAGTCAAAATTAAATAGTGGTTAAATCCATACTTTCCTCTTCTCTATATATTCCATACTTTTTTATTTTTTTGGAATACACTAGTAATGAAATTGTGGATTGTGGTATAACATACAATACTTTTCATAAAAAGCTTACATTTCTAACCATGTAGGTTTATTGTATCCAGTTGGTATGTATAAGAAAAGAGAAAGAAAAAGTATGAACAATGAAATGGTATACCAACCACACATTCTCCTACATTGTACCTGTACATTGTAATGAGGCCAACATTTAGAATGCATAATATGAATACATGAAGGTAACAATTCTCTTTATTCTTTGCCAATGGTGGTTGAATACAAGATAACAATATATTAAAGTAGCTCTTTGGAAGACTTGAAGCAAAACACCAATATAAAGAAATATAATGGATTGGATCTGCTTCACAAACTAGGCATCAAGTAGTTTGCATGACATGTTTTGTATAATTATCATCTTGAAATATGCTGCAAAGAAAATTTTAATCTGTTTCCATCAGTCATTGAATCGGTATATACAGTTCATGAATGCAGTTCAACAATGGTAGTAATCACCGAGTGCATCACATCTTGACAATAACCTCTTAAACAAAAATATAACTATTGTCTTTATCATATCTGACTCTAAGATATCGCCATAACGCCTCAATCGTCTAGTTTTCATATAATCCTTCCTCCTCCCAGACAGTTTCAAGAAAATTTATCATTTCCTGTAACAGAGCAGACTAAGTCAAGCCTTCATACTTGCCACATCCAATTTCGAAGTCCTTAGAATTGCATGCTTTCAAAAGAATCAAAATAGCCAGTAAATAAAATGATAATCTGAGTAGACTTACAGGAAGAGGGATGCGTCGAGAAAATGGCCTTTTGCTTTCGAGCAAACGCTCGTAACTTGCATTGGATCTGGAATCATCACAACATGGAAAAAATATTTTCTGAAAAACCATATTAATGCCAAGTTTCGAAAGTGAAGTAATTTAACTACATGAAGCATGAAAATATACCTTAAAACAGGTTTAGTCGACCGCCTAACCTGATTCCGAGGTCGATTTCCTACCCATTGTTGCCTAATTTCAGTCCACAAAATAAGACCTGCAACATGAAAATGAATGCTAGCTTTATATTTAATTTGACCCAGGGCCTTTATTTTCAATCCCCTTCCTCACACCAAGGTTGAGGTGGTTTTATGGTATTGCTGTTTAAAAATAATAGGTAAGAAAAATAGGTGAGAGATTTTACCATGGTTGACAAATTCAATGTTATCTGTGTTGGCATTCACTGTCACTGAATCAGCATTTTGGTTTGATGATGATCCACTTCTGTTGGAATGTACTGTTGTGTTGGCATTCACTGCCACAGAATCAGCATTTTGCTTTGATGATGATCCATTTCTGTTGGACTTTACTGTTTTTTTGTCATGAGAGAAGCTAACTGGCACCTCGTTGCTTTTGCTTTGTGCCTGAGTTTTCAACCTCTTACTGGGCCTATCCATTACAATGATCTGAGAGTTTTGCACAGCCTCCAAGACCACCACTGCTCTGTTACACAGCAGGTTTTTTAAATTAGCATCAATAACTAAGACTGAACATTGTTAGCAGCATGCTGATTCAATGCTCTAAATTAAAGCGAGATAAATAGAAATTAGCGTCATCAGTGTCACCAGAAATCTTTTGATCATTAGTTTGGTGATGACAAGTAGAATACTGAACATGCCTATAAGACTATAGGTATTTCTCAGCAGTTGCAGTGCTGGAATCCTAGAGATGGCAAGTCATCACAGCTGCCATTAGGTTTTCAAACAAAAAGTTTATATTTTAAACAGAAATGTTTACAGCAGCGTGTCCAGAGAGACCATGGCTAGCAATATTAAAAATTCAAAAGCATGACAACACCTCAAAGTTATTGTAAGCAATCCCTGACAGATAATAGTTTACACGATGGATCACTCTGTCAAGAGATTTAGTCTAAAATTTAAAGGAAATTTGACTCACAGCTGGTGAAGAAGAGTAGAATTTTTAATAAAATCAGAGATAATATTGGGAGAGCCAAACGATTGAATTCTTACATAAAACCCAAAAGACTTTTGGGGCAAGAGTCGTCTAATATCTGAAAATCTTAAATACAAAAGCCGAAACTGCTTCTTTTCTTAAATAAAAAAGCCGAAACTGCTCCTTTCGTTCCGGCTGTCTCCGAAGACCAGTTCCACTCTCTATCAACTCATCTGCTGAATCTGTGAAAGAAAATATTCGAGGTATCCTCTTTATATATATACATTAGCGGGGCGGTTAAGGTTCACCGATAGAGGGAAACTTCAAAATTAATTGATTATTTAATTAAACTAATTAATAATAATTAATAAAGCCGAACCCCAAGGCCATAGCTTCCAAACGGAATAAGAAAACAACTCGAAGAACCTTGATGTTATGGAGGGCGTCTGATATGCATTGAACTTGGTCTCTCACGATTAGTAAGTTATAGTTTTTTAATAAAATAAATCATAATAAATTATTGAATTTTTTAATACTTTTTATGATTTATTGTATTTAGAGTCAAGTGCTTTATAGTATAGAATGGGAGATGTTATCAGATAAGGGAACTTAACTTTACATTAAAAAAAGTAATTAAAATATTTATGAACTTATAAAATAAAAAATTATAAAATAAGTAAAAAATATTTCTCTATCTATAAAATAAAAAATTAAAACTTAAACTCATCTACCAAGTAAGAAAGTGATTCAATTTTTTGAGTTTACCATTAAAAAAATTAAAAATAAAATAAAATATTGCTTTTCAAGAAATTAGATCTTTCTCGGTGCTTGAAGGACCCAAATTTAAGATAATACCAGTGCTTTTCTATAATTTATTATGGATGGTAAAAAGGTCAAATGGACCACACTTATGTTTTAATTACACCGAAGGTGTTTTTAAGGGGACAAACTCTCCAAATTTTTGTCGTCTGTCAACAACGAATAGGAGTACGCCACGTGTTTAATGTTTTTTAAATATTAAAGACCTTCAGTCACCGACTCGACCCGTTGCATCGCCTTACCTTATCCACTGCCCATCTTTGAAGGGTGAGATTAGGTCCATGAAGCCAATACGTTGACCCCCGCAGAAATCAAGTCCGATTTACAGATCTCGGGAATGCCTGGCTACCATGAGGTTGTGTTTTACCTACCACGGTCAGACCCTCGGGTTTAATGGTTACTATAAGATTTCTGGTGCTATTGATATAAGCTTTAATGCCATCTATAGACTTGGAATCGACGCAAGTTGTCGGTAAGGAATGACTAACAGAACCATTCCCGCACCTCCAACTCGTTGCCAACCTTCATGAATTTATCCATGTAAATGGTGTGCAACTGTCTTGCAGTCTCAATAATTTTCATCCCCTAATCATTAGACGCGACCAATGCATCTGAACTCGGCACTAGTAACACTAAAGCGAGGATTACTAAAATGAGCTCATAACCACCCTTGATATTCTCCATCAAATATACCTATGATGATACGAAGTATTTCCAAAGGTCTCTAATTAATGAAGGTGAATATAATTTCCAACAAATGAAGGCTTATTCGTTGGCTTACTCGCTGGTGTTGGTGCTGTAATGGTGAGACAAGTTTGGCAACAAATGAAGGTTTACTCACTGGTGTTGAAATGGTGAGAAATCAAACTAAGCTCTTCTAGATTTATAGGGACTCACTTTTATACAAAATAATGCTCAAGGCTGAAGCACAAAACAATAAAAGTCGGGATGAAAATTTATAATACACCTATGTTGACAATCAAATTAAGTTTTGAAGTTCACCAAAACTACTAAATATTCAACAATACTGTTGTAAACCACAAAAGCAACATGGGTTTTTGGTCGCAATGCAAAAATACTCCACAAGCGTTGAATCCAGATTTACAAAATTTATTAATATTTTTGACGTAGAGGAAAATACTAACAAAACGCTTCATATCCAACACCAATATGATATCTATGCCTGAACAATTATATGAAACCCATTTTGTAATCAATATTTAACCTTCCACCTAAAAAATTTAAAGGTTTTCACTTCTTGTGTATAATTTGTTTTTACAATTTATTCATCAATTATCATGTAGAATAATGCATATAACCAAATAGAGCAATGCCTATCCAATAGAGAGGAGCAATCTGTAGTCTTCACTTTCTTCCATTATGGAAAAGTCAACGGCTTTGATAAGCCAATAGCCCAATTGCGTCCCTTCCTATCTACTTCAAAATTTCATATCAGTAGAGGATGTAATGGATTGACCTAAACCATTTTATATAAGAAAAAAATTATATAGTATCCTTTCTCTTTTATTGCACAACAATGGCCACCTTCCATATAACTGGGCATGAAAAACTTAAAAGCGGAAGAAGATAATTGTCCATGTCTAGCTGTGTTTTATTTGAATTCCAGCTAAAGATTTGATGGCTTTCTTGAACTCTATTGGAGTGAACTATTTTTATATAAGCTCTTTCGTTCCTTCACTAAAAGCATAGGCCTTAAAATGTCATTTCCTCAAATTGGGAGAGCATATGAAATACCTACTGTGCATGGCATGTCGATCACATCCCTATACCCACTCCTAATGAAACAACATCGGAAGATGATGATACAAATCATAACATGCATCCCAACACAAAGATGAAATAATGGAAAGCTTTGTCAAGATTGGTCCCTACATGCACTATCCACATTAATGAGCTTGATATGCTTATCCTATGAGATTTTGAGACCAACCACACCTAAAATCAATAATAAGTATAAAAAGATACATTGGATACTACACCAAACTACATCGACTACAACTGAAGAAGTGTGAAATTAATACAAGACAACACTAGCCTACCTACTTCTACAAATACATTTGTATTACAATCAACAACTGGCATTTGACATAGTCATACAACATTCACAATGACAAGGAAAAAAAGAATCATTAAGGATGATAATCCAAGGAACTATAGGCACTCTCTTAACAGATGGTTATAAACCTACCAAAGATGACCAATAAAGGAACGATAGAGTCATTTATATTGAGGGGCATTGGGAGAATCTCCCAATGGCCAACAAATATAACTTTATTTACAATCATATCCCATGAAAGTCACCTTGGACATAAGCCTAAGGTTATGGCCACGAATAGTACCTTCCTTAAGTGCAAATAAGGAGTTCAACCAAAAATGGGCAATGCTTGCCTCTACACAGAGTTGGGTGACTCAATGTCTCTAACAAAAGAGCTATTGAGTATGATTATCCAAAGAACTTGCTTTCACAACATAAAATTATATTATCTACAATCACACAACTTTCTCTCTTTTTACACCATATTGATGTTTTTTTCGGTGTTTCATTTCGCCGCTTTAGGGGTATGCTAGCAATTTATTGAGGTGGATAGAATTTGGAGAGATCTATTTGGAAAGTTGAAAATGTATTAAGTTTTAAGTGACTCTTAACATCAATTTTGTAGTTTTTTTTATAAGTGAATTAAATAGAGTTAAGGTAGCAATTAGTCGTGAAGGTAATCATGGAAAGAAATTATGGGTAGTCATGAAAATAAATTTAATTTAATAGTTATTTTTAATTTGATTGTAAGCATCAAATTATTGAAAGAGCAACTGCAAAATAGTGATGCTTTCTGGGGAGGCAGGTGCAGGGGGTCATCCTTGAACCTAGAGGACAAATGGTAAAAACATTTGCTTGGGGATTGGGGCACAAGACAAACAACGAGGTTGAGTGGATGGTGCTTCTACATGGACTAGAAATTATAGACAATAGAGACATCTCAATATTGCTATTCTTTGGGGACTTGCGACATGTTATCCTCAAAATGATAACTGGATACACAACAGGCTCCATCAAATGCAGAAGGTTGTATAATAGGATCACTCAGCTACTACTCCCAGCTAGCATCGACTACTACCACATCTTAAGAGCAAATAATTCCCAGGTATAAGCTCTGGCAAATACAGGTGCCTCTCTCCCTCAAGGTTTCATTTATTTAAACAATGAGGAAGCTAGTCCTAAACCCATTCCCTAATTCAGTCCAAGGGTCTCTATCCTTATTGCAAAGTTTCTGAAAAAATATTGAGCAAAGGTTTGTTTTGGCTATGGTTTTGTTAATAAGTGGCAATCCATGCTCTATTCTATGGGGCACATGCATTCCACCTTCCCCCATCCATTTTTTGCCTCTCCATCCATTTAAGGCAGTCCCCTCCAGCCTTAAAGGCATGCTCAGTCCTCACGCTTATGCCCACATCCCCCTCGTACGATGGCTCTTCCTCTAGGCTTTAACCGCCTTTCTCATCTCTCGCGCTGGTCATTCTTCCTTATTCCTGTTAGTGATTTCTCTGTCGACGAGGTGCAGTTTCCCTTATATGAGCTCTGTGAAGGATGGCTCATTCCTGTTGATCTCTCGTAATTGTCTCCTTACTCCCCCTAGTCTTTGGTTTTGGTGAGCATCCGGTCCTTGGTTCCTTGCTCCCCTCAGTCCCTTGCATTTGTTGGTTTCGGCGAGGTTGGGGGAAATTCGTAGCCTGTGTCTTCTCCTCCTCAGGTATCATAAGCAGTCAATGTATTTTCTTTGATGAACTAAGGAGTCGCTTCTCGTTTCTGATATTGGGAGAACCTGTGGGTAGGCTCTCTGCTGTAGCTGCAGGCTCCTTGCAGGGTTCAGGGGCTTCTCTTAACTGAGATTTACCTTTTCTTGGTCATGCTAGCAGCATCATTTACATTTTAATTTTCAAGCAGAGTTATTGCAGTAGCATTTACAGTTTCAATTTCAGGTAGAGTTATTGCAGTAAAAATGCACCACCCGTGTTGAGAATGGAACGTAGAAGAATTGACCCTATTGAGAGAAGTGTTAAATAAGGGTTCGATGACCTGAAGGTAAACATTCAACACTTGTTAGACTTTGTGACCATCGGAATTACTGACAACAGAGAGACTGCTAAGGAGGTTAAACAGTTAGTGGAGGATGTCTGTTATGTTTCCTGTCAGACCCGTTGCCATGAATCAAGAATTGATGACAATGAGATGAATTTGAAAGAAATGATGAGCAAAATTGACCGCATTCAAGAGGACCTTCAGAATTTGGTGCAACTGAACCAGGGAAGTCATGCTCAAGAAAATCTAGGAGTAGTCATTCAGAAAATGGAGGAAGAATCTGTCACCCAGCCTATGGGGTATCCATGCAAACTGAAATGATCTTCTCTTAGCTTATGTTTTTTTTTGCATACTACTAAATCAACAGTTTATCCGTATTTATACTACGTCTGTAAACACTCAGAACAACATCTCTTTTAGCTGCTTTAGAAGGCTCTCTTCATGGCCTTTTTTTGTTCCTGTATCTATCTTACTGCTAGAATCTTATATCTTTAATGATTTTTTACTGAATGGTTGTGCGCAACCTCTTTAATATACTCCTTTTTAAGTTTCTGTTAAAAAAATAGTGATGCTTTCCAGCTACTACCAAATCCTTGAAAGAGCAACCTTTGAGCCATTAGGACCATCCAACTCCCATATGGTTCTCAAAATTTTCTTATGTGCAACATATTTATGAAAAAACTTGGTGTTGTCACCCCCCTCTGCTAACCAAATTGCTCAGCTCTTGAGTCTCCACTCTACATCTTTCATAAATAAGAGCTCCCTCTTTTTTCCCTTCAAGTTCATTTAGCTTCACATGTTCTTCATAAGAAAAACCCCCACTTGCACTATGATGAAAAAGATCCAGTAGCGCAACCTCAACTTCCTTTAAGGTCTTTTATTTTTCTTTTGCCTTTTCTTGACCTGCACACTCACCATTTTTTTTATTAATCAAATTGTTTGAAAATTGAAACATTGTTGAAACCTTTAAAGAAGCTTCACATTTTTTCCAATTTTTTCAAAGCAACATCTTTAGAACTTTCCTCAAGGATCCAAGAATGATTAACTTTAAAAGGGGCTAGAGGATTTTGATCCATCTCTACCACCTATAACAAGATAGACAAATGGTTGGAAAGGCCACCAAGACCAACCAAGACATGTATCTACTAATTTCCTCCATAATATATCTTATCCGCCATAAGGAATCCCACAAGCCTTTTAGATATCCTTCCCCTACCTCTTTTGGCATTCCTCCAGGTAGGGACTAACTTGACGGGTTTGACATCAACCTGATTTAATTCTTCAAAGAACTGGGAGAAGAAATCATCCAAAGGGTCAGCCCTAGTTCTATTTCCCTATTACTCACTTTCATCCAAAGTTAGAATAAAATCATCACCAATTATCACATTGTCCCTTACTAAAAGTTGTTGGTCTTTTAAAGAAGCCCAATACACTTTTCTATCATTGTATGGAGCATAAAGGTTAACAATTATGAATGCTTTCCCTAAACCTAATTCCTTCCCTTTAGTGACTACATTGGATGCAAGAAGGCACAAAGTATTATATACATCAAAACTATCCTTCCAGACATAAACAAAACCACTCAATTGTCATTGTGCATCACCAACATAGAAATTCCACTCCTTCAAGATGATAGAAACAATTTCAATGGCACTTGATCCTAAACACATTGTCTCCTGAAACAAATTAATGTTGGGCTTGTACACTGCTAATAACCTTTTGAGGGCACCCCCTAACCCTTTGACATTAAAGGAAAGAATGATCATGGAGGAACTCACTTCGAGGGTTTATCTTCTCTAAGGACCCTTTGAATTGTGAGTTGATTTCCTTCCTTAACCTCAAATGAAGCTTTGGACTTAGCTTTTGAAATGGAATAATTCCTTCCTACTGTACTAGATTTTGATGAAATCATGACTAAAACTCCTTAACCACCCCCATTTCATCTAAAGAGGATTACTTTATGGGACATAAATAGTAGTTTGACACGATTTAAGGTATCAGGATTGATTTCATTCCAAGGCCTAGGTAATCTATCTCAACAACACTGCCCCCCCCCCCTTCCATCTTTCTTGAATCATAGTCTTGAACATAGATGAGGAAAGAGAATGGAAATCCTCCCTAGCTACAAACTTGGCAAAGAGGTTAGATGATTGCAGGAACCACACAATCGGTTGGCTTATGGGAGGACAAGTCTCATCATCAAATAAAATATTTGAAACAAATGTGTGCAGGCTTACATATACTACCTGCACCCGAGGAAGTGAAAGAGAGAAGATCCTCCTTTCCAATTGGAGAAGGCATTGGAAGATCATGTTGATGTGGAAATGGTTCAAACCACTCCTTTTTCATCCCCACATTCACCATACTACCTTCTACCACCTCCATTAGTATAGGATTTGGCAAATCTCAACCCTCCTGCTTCTTAACATGTACTTCCCTCTTAAAATTCCACATAGGCCTTTGAACAATGCAGTTTCTCCATAATGAAACCTTCCAATAATCCAAGCTTTGGATCATCAACATATCATCTCTTGCAATTTCAATCTTTTTAGGAGTCCATCCCTAATTGTTAAATTTTCATATGCTTAGCTAAGACATCGGTATTTCATTTCATTTTCATGACAAAAGCATATAAACAGGATCACTGAAAGATATACA
>LPNX010100428.1:190757-218537 GCA_001517045.1 Pseudotsuga menziesii | reverse complement strand
ACCAGTAAACACTCTTTTAACAACTCTCCTAAGCTGTTGTCTCCTCCTTTATTTATTTATAATTAAAATATTCAGAATTACATTAAATATCCTTGACTCGGTTGAGTCATCAATTACAACTTAGCATAAAATTTAACATATTGTCCTCAAATAAAATCAAATAATATAAAATTGTTTTTGTAAAATTGGGGCATGTGACACTTCGCAGTGCTGATCTTTTCTTGGGACTAGCAAGACCCCGATAGTTCAGAGACATAAACTTCATATTCGGCCCTTCTTCCGGGCATCCACCGCTCTAAGTTACTTTTCAATGGATTGTTGTTTTCCTTCTAACACATCCTTTCTAGCTTGATATTGTGCCTTAGCTATATGATATCTCCTAACCCTCCCCCTGGAGACCTCAGGGAAGAAATACCCAAGCCTCCCAGTGTTCCCCTTGGTGCTCGAACGGAGAAAGTAACCTGACTCCGACGATTCCGAGGGAGAAGGGGGAGATTTGACCTCCTCCTCAGTCAAGACAGGGCCCAAAGCCAATGGGGATTCATCCAATGGAACAATAGAGATTGGGGTAGAAACCATAAATTTTGTGCATTAATGGTCAAATTTTTAAGTTTTTCCACCCAATCCATACCCAGAATATTAAAGCAGTTGGTAAATAAATTTATAGACGGGGACAGGGAGAAAGAAGAGATACCCAACGGCATATTGTATGGCAAGGAGGGATCCAAGACCAGCCCGTCGACCACCTCTGCAGGTACCAAGATCATATGTTCATCCACAGCTCTAGGTGCATCGACCTCCAAATCCACAACCCCCGCTGTATGTGGTGGGGATGACAGAGCTGAGACACCACCACTCGAACCTTGTCTTCTTTTCCCATGTTGCTGTCGACGAATATTGATGGTGCAAACCAACAAATTACATTCTGACGTTGGGTGTAAATAAGCATGACACCACCTACAACAAAAGGGCACATTCTCACAATCGAGCATCTGTTTAATTTGAAATCTCCCCCAAGTCAACAACATATCTTCCGCCAAACCCTGTCTGATATTAATATTAGCCAAGATGCGAGCAACCCTAAGAAGGTTTGATTCTTTAAAGGACATGTCCGCCTCCAGATAGGTTCCCGATATATTCCCGATGCTTCGAAAATGCTCCTCAAACCAATAGTGCATAGGTAGACTCGGAAGCCGAACCCATATGGGCACCAAATCAACTCTTTCATGACTAGCATCAAACTGGGGATGCTAGGGCGTGAATAAGACTGGAGTGTGATCCATCGACCAATTCCTGCTAAGAACCCACTGGACCTGTTCTTGCCTTTGAAAATTAAAGCCAACCCAACCGTGGGTCAGTCCCACCACCACCGGGACCTCCCCCAGAGTCTCCTTCCAGCAATCCTCCACCCACTTCGAAACCCTCTTCAAGGAAAAATTTCTGCCAATGACCTTCCCAACCAGTGAGCAGTTAACCATCTACATAATCATCTCCCATACCACATCTTCACCCAAAGCATAATTGTATACAGGCCGAAAGGATTCGACAAAAAGTTCCCTCCTTCTGGCACAATGCTTCTTCTTTCCCCCACCACCCTCTTCAATGTCAGTGCCCGAGCTCGAAGACACACGTGGGATAGAGGTAATGTTCAATTCAAACCTCTGAACATTGGAACTAGGCACCTCCATGTCCAATATCCTGCTAGCAGTATTCACAAAAGAGGGGGCCCCCAAAGGTTCAACACGCAGGTTCCCCAGCAGCCCTCCTTCCCTAGAACTCCTGGTCACGATGAAAGAGTCCTATTAAAAACTTTCACACCGACATAGTTTACATACCCCAAACCATCAATACTATCTCCGACATGAGCTAAAAGATCCCCCAACGGGAGGCTGAACGACGATGAAGGCAAGAAATCAGCCAGTGAAAAACCCGCCTTCGTGGAAACCGTAAAAAAGGAAGGCAATGCAAAACCCTCCACCCCAGGGCTGGGAAAATCCGCCTCAGCATTTGAAACCCCACCACTTGGCCCCTGCCAGAATATGCCTTCTTCCAAGTGGTCGCTAGAGTAATCGACTAAGTCCTCGTCAGCCATGATAACCTGGTAAAAACACACCTCTGGTAAAAAACCACAGTAAAAACAACCACAAGCAAGGGCTGTGCAACAACACAAAACAAAAACCCAAACAATAATCATTGACCTACCTCGTGGTGAGAAGAAAATGAATCTCACCATTTACCATATGACGACGACAATGCCTCGAGATCCCATCACTATTTGTGGTGAGTGCAAACCACTCGTAGGCCAGGCCTGCAGGTACAAACCCTAGTCTGTAGACCTACCGCCATCCGTTGCCTCCTCCCATTATATTATATTATAAGTGAATATGAACCATTTCTCTTATCAAATGTTCACTTATTAATAGCTACGTAATGATAAATAGATATTAGATTAGGTAATTATTTATAGCTAAATAATAATATAATGATTCAAATATATATTTGACTAAATAACTATATAATAATTAAAAAGACAAAAGTATATTATATCATATTAAGTTATTTTAAAAAATATGATATAATCACTCAAGTATATATTATATTAAATAACTATATAATAATTAATAGACAAAATTATAATATATTATATTAAGTTATTTAAAAAAAAACTCAATCAAATGGCCTTTGTTATGTCGATAGACATTTTTATTTGAGATTTGGGGTGGACTACAACCTATGTTTTTTTATCTACGGATGAGGATGAGACAAGTGTATTGTCGAGATTGATTCTATGATGACTGTTCAAAATTCGAAATAAACAATTATAACAAAAAAAAGAATTTAAAAAATAACAAGTAGCTGATGAATGGATAATTGATAGCGATGCATGGATAACTCATAGCCAATGAATGGATAACAAACAGTTCATGGTAGATAACTAGAAGAATGTGAGATAAACTAAATAATATAAAAAATAACTGATAGTTGATAAATTGATAACATGTAGAATGTCAGTGATAACATGTATCTAGGCATGGACAACTCAAAGTTGAACCACTTTAACTTTGAATCAGTTTAACTAGAAGAATGGGAGGAATAAAAAAAATCAAACTATCTCTCAACCATTTGATCCCTATCGACGTGATCTAGCCACAAACTATGTGGGTGTGCTAGTTATTATATTATCACAATATACTAGCACACCCACATAGTTTGTGGCTGGATCACGTCGATAAGGATCAAATGCTTAAGAGATAGTTATGGAATGGAAGACAATTTGGAAAAAAAATTATTCCTCATATTCTTCTAGTTAAACAGGTTCAACTCTGAGTTATCCATGCCTAGCTACATGTTATCACTGACATTCTTCCTATTACCCATTTATCAACAATCAGTTAATTTTTATATTCTTTTTCTTTTTTAACTCACATTCCTCTAGTTATCTACCATGAACTATTGGTTATCCATTCATCAACTATGAGTTATCCATGCATTGCTACAAGTTATCGATTCATCAGCTACCTACCAACGATTTTTTATATTCCTTTTTTATAATTATTTATTTCAAATTTTGAATGACTGGCGTAGAATCAATCTCGACAGTGCACTTGTCTCATCCTAGTCCGTAGATGAAAAAGCATAGGCCGTAGTCCACCCCAAATCTCAAATAAAAACGTCTATCGATGTAAATATAATATAATAATATATTATATGATATTTTTATTAGATATTAATAATATATTATATTGTGATCTTATTATTAGATATTAATAATTATTATAATTTATTGTGTATGTACATAAATTTAAATTTTTATTCATATTTATAATTATAAATTAAATTAATTTATATTACAATATGAGAATATATATAATTTATTATATTTTATTGTTATTTTATTATTACAATATAAATGTTATATAATATAATATTATTATTATTATATATTATATTTTGTTTTTAATACACGTTAATAATATATTATGTATTGTACTTTCATTATAATTAGATATTAATAATATTTTTTATAAAATATTGTGTATGTACAAGAATTTAAACTTTTCATTATTATTTTTCATTTTCATGTTATAATTTTAAATTAACTTAGTTTATATGGTAGTGTGATGTGGTATACATGGCTTATTATTTTATAATTTTATTAGGAGACTCATGTTAGTATCAAATCTCCTTTAATAGATAGAAAGTAAATCTATCATATGTTGATAATAATCCAAGACATATGCCCTAATAGCATGAAGAAGTGAAACAAAGTAATAGTGAGATACATGCAAGAGTTGTGGAGAGCCAAAGGCCAAGAACCATCAACCCTCTAGTGTAGTTGTCTCGCTCGGGGGACAATCAACATCCCATGATTCCTATCCCCTAACGTTCAAGGCCAATGGAAGAAAGTCTCGACAGATCATTGGTCATATGAACTCAAAGAGTCGAGAGATAAGGTGTGAGGTATGCCTCATTTTTTGGGAACAAAATCATGTGGTTCAAATCAAGATGAAGTACTGCTACCGACTAGTGTGGTATGTGCTGTCTTGAGGGTTGAGGTGACATGAACACAAGTGTCTAGTCAATCAACAATCGGTGCCCTCCCAAGGTCTTACTGATTTGATTTCTAATGCAGTGATGTTGTTTATCCACCTCTTGGTGCCTATATCTATTAGAATCACTAGAAAAAAATATTTAATCGATCATACCAAATCTAGATTTGGTTGAAAATTACATGTTAAGTGTGATCTAAATCCAATGGCCTCCTTAATTTACAAATCCAAGCATATATGGTCTAAGACATTGAATAACCTAGATAGAGAGTTATACGACTCCCTAAAAAACAAATCATTCTCTAATCACATTATAGAGGGGGACCTAATGATTAAGAGCTCCTCTATAATAATCTCATGAAGATAGTAGAGCTACCAGAACATGAGTCCCAAGGTGATGTGGTGGTTAGTTTCGACCTAAAGATGATGAGAACCAACTTGAAACTGCACAAGGGGGACATACAAAGCATACATCTAGTGCCAAAGCGTGTACGGGAGCCAAAGAATAAGGCCATCTCTCAAATCCTGGATCTTAACTCACCTAGAGGATCAATCCATGTAACCTAATTAAATTTTCCTCAAGATGCCTTCTCTAATGATCCTATCCAACTCCCACCAGGTAGCGGACCACACAAATCACTATGAACAAGCTATAAGGGGGTTGATATAGGTCAAGAAGCACATTTGTCAAAATTTTCTTGATGATGTTTATTGAGAACACTAGTAGAAAAAAGCACTATATTTGCAAGAAATTAAAGGAAGACCAGTCATCTTATTCTATTTACATAGTCTTTGTAAAAGTGATAGTTTAGATTACTGAACTGTTCATTCCAAACTCTACTCATATTATTGCTATGAGAAATAAAATCTAAGCAAAGAAATGATGATGTCAAAGTTGTCAAATCTATATAACGTGGTAATTATATTGACAAGTGATTTCTATAGCCCACGATGAGGGAGAAGTGTAATTTTGTGCTTGTCATGGGGTTGACACATGACACTTTAATAAAATAATAAAATATAAGTAAAAAAATAATTACAATGTTGGCCCAAACTTAAAGTTTAAAACAAATATTATATATTCCAATTAATTAAAACCAAAAAAAGTAATGAAACTTGGATGCTTCTTGCTCTATTATCTGCGTATGATCTAGGGAAGATTTTATTTGTTCAAGTATGAAGTTATTGATGTTTTCAACTAGAGGTTATATATGATCTAGTTTGCCAATTGAAGTTGATTTCAACCAATGCACGTTTGGATATGTCCAGCTAATTACTTTATATGGATACTTGGAATTTGTCTATATTTACATCTTTACAATGGTTTTTTATAATCATAGTGGCATTCATATTTTATGATTTTGTCTAATATATTTTTATCACCAACATAGATCCATCTTAACTTTGGATCTATCATGTGCCCATAGGGATAAAATCACTCAAGGTGGAAACTTTTCCTCAAGTTTTTGCACTCTAAAAAAGGTTTGTAGATATTTGAGGGATATGGTCCTTATCAACACATGACAAATCCACGGTTAAGATGCATCTTATAATCAACAATTCCAATTGGTAAGATATGTTTGGCATCCTTTAAATCTTTGATTACAACTTGGTGAGGTCAAAATTATATGGTTTTTTCCTTCACCTAAAAGAGTGATTTGATACATTGAAAGAAGGTTGCATGAAATAATTGAAACGCATGGGCATGCCCTATAATCAATAAGTCACTCATTCGAAGTAGATGTTGCATTGAAGGAAAAGCCATAAAAGTGTATGCCCATGAGAAGAATAGTTAGAAGAAGAAAGATCTCAATTAATGGCGTTCTTCTTCATTGATACTTCTAAGGCTTCCATTTCTTAAAACATGTATACTATGTACAACCATCTCGATAACAAATATTGCAATGTTTCTCTATAATCCTGGCTTTTGACAAGGTTCTTTTATTACCATTAGCATTAGGTGTTGGCTAAGAAGGTTTATAACCCTTGATTTATTTGTTCTTGTGAGGATGTTACTTCTTTGGATGCTTAGAGGCTTACTTTGGTCTTGCCACTAAGGCTATATTAGGTGTACCTACTATGTGTATCAATCCAAGGTGGATGAACTTATATTGCTCTTTAATTAGAGAATTACAAAATTCTTCAAAAGAGGAAATTTTGTAAATAGTCCCTTAACTAATAAATGTTTCTTTGGTGGAGTGAAAAGTATATACAAATATGAAAAAGATATTCCAAGATTAGAAATAATAGAGTATATGAGTTAAAAATCTTTCTTTTGTATGCCATATTCTACAAGTAAAAGTTTGAGTGTCTTGCACTTTGGAAAAAAAATTCAATGCAAATAAAGCTTTAGGATTCAAAGCAATCAATTGATTTCAAGATCGGGGACTCAAATCTAGTTGTATTTTACCAAACTTGATTTTCATCTTTTTCCAAGATTCATTAGGGTTTCAATCCCTTATAGGTGAAGCTGTAAATCGCCAGAGGTTAACATTCATATACGTGAATGTCCTGCACCATTTGTAGTGTTCCATTCATCCCTATTTAATTATTCAAAAGGGAAAAACTTATGTTCCCAAGGTAACCCAATAAAGTCATCATCTTTGTAGTAAATCCTCAATATGGAGTTTCTATGAGAAGTAGTTGAATTGGTAAATAGTATCTCACTTAGACTAGCCATATTACAATATAAAAGTAAGATGACCCGAGAAGTATAAATTGATTGTGTAAATAGAGAGCTAAAAACTACAAAACTACAAGTAGTTTTTAAAAAATGACATTTATGTTCAAGTGTATTCTTAGATGTAAAAGTCAAAATGGCAACGAAGGTTCTACGCAGTGGGTGTAGATTTATCCACATGGATACAAGTGCATAATAAGGTTCCTAAAAATTACAAATAGCATAAACAAATTCATACCTCTAACTTTGGCATATAAATTCATTTTTACAAATAAGCTACTTTTATAACATAAGTGAGGTTCACTTTTACAATAAAGTTACTTAACTTGAGTTGCATGCAAAAAATAACTTAAAAAAAAACAACAAAGTTACTTTATGACTTTTAAGTAATTTATTTGTTTGTCTTTTTAGTGAGATACATTTTACAATAAAGTTATTTTATAACTTAAGTTGCATGCACTTTTTTACCAAAAGTAATTTCAAAAGAAAAAGATTTGAACTCAAGGCCTCTAGTTTGATAAAATAACTTCCAATCAAGTGAGCTATAAAGAAAGTATCAAATGGTAGAAGGAAGAAAGGCAAGTTGTTTTTCTTTTTCACCTTTTTCTTTACTCTTAGCCTCCTTGAAGATCATGCTTATCCTAAAAACCAATTTTTTTCCTACTAACAACTTCATACCCCACCACACACAAAAACAAGCAAATATATTCCAAAAAAACATTTTCAAATAATTTAGAAAACTTATATGTTTGGGGTTAGATTTTGGTTAGTCTACCTTAAAAATGCAACTATCCATTTGTCTTTGATTTTTCGAGATCACTCAAGGTGCAAGGCAAAGAGTGTTTGCATATAAAAAAAATACATTCATTTATGTCTCTCATACGTCAAGATCACATAAGGCCAAGGCAAAGATCATACATGTATCGAAAAGGAGGTAACCCATAAATATAAACAAACAAACCTGAAATCACAACTTAATACAACATTAAATTAATTAATTAATAAAACATTTGAAAATAGAACTGTATACCTCCAAACCTTAGAGAAAAGATCATATATTGGGTAAACATAAATATTTTTAGTTGGAATGAAAGAGTTTCCAAAAGGGAACAATGCCGTAGATGTAAAGGAGTGGATATCTCAAACTAGAAACATTAAAAATGACATAATCTAGAAGTATTTTGTTTCATGGAATGACATAGATTCAAGGTATCAACCTCTCGGATCTTCATAGGAGGACTAGTAACATGTTCGAAAAATATGGTATATCTACATAGGTTAAACAATTTAAGACAACCACTTGCACACATAGGTTGAAGATTGCTACACTAATGTTTACATGGTTAAAACCCTCAAAGAAGGAAACAATCCACAATCCTAGTGAACATGACCACTTGAGGCATAATATTAATGAAAAAAATAAGTTAGGTTACAAGAAAATGTATCACAAATGATAACCAAAAATTGACCCTCCATGCTCTTTAAATAGAGTTCATGGACCAATTGTGTGTTAAGCCATGAAATATCAAAGAGAAGATGAACCATCAGTTTATGTCTAGAATATAATCATGACCATTATATTAGTTAGCTGCAAAAGCAAACTAAATAAACACACTTTACCTAAAGGCACATTAGACGAAGTTGATCTTAACTAATTCCTAAATGTCTATATACATTAACAATCTAGAAATTGTAGGAAAAAAGGGTTGCTTCTCTACAAAATGCCATTGTCAATCTTATTAAGCAAGCTTCACAAATTCATGAGTAAGATGTTGTTTTGAAAGATATTAATGCCAATGAACAAGATATTGTTACTCATATATAAAACGATAACACAGGGGGTAAAGAGCAAGTTGATTCATTGCAAGAAACTATAATGTTATTTAGTTTGGATTATACTCTATGTAGACTAACCATAATATGCATGCCCTAGTGTGGCTTTTATCACCACTTACTTTATTGTCCATGGCAGAGATTCTTAAAGGAGGGTTGATGCAATTTTTCTAAGCTTTAAATTCTAAATCATTTATTGATAAGTAATGGGGAGAGGACCAAAGGATGATGATACATGGCCAAATCCCAATGCAGAAATTGAAAATAGATTACAAAAGGAAAGAGGTAAAGTAGATTAAATTGTTTGGATTGCATCATTAGTAGATGCAAAGGGTATGACAATTACAAATACATGAAAGTTGAATGAAGTAAAATGGAGTTGAATGAAGCAAGATATCATGTTCTCTTGTCCCAATTTACTACAATAATTAGATATGACACATCCAAGGATAAGGGAAAATTAAGAGCTAGTTTTGACTACTTATAAGTAGAGGGTTGATGTCTTATTTATTCCTTAATAATATTCCATCATACCATCTACCTAATGATAATATCTTGACATTGCCTAGGATTGACCACTCTACAATCATTGCTCATAAGGGGAAGGATACATAAATGTACCAAGTTTTATTTTATTTTATTTTTAAATCAGTTGAATTAGAATTAAAGTCCATTGATTTGACCAATTTAGTTCCTCAAAGGGGTGACTATGTTTGAATTGTCTTAGTGGTTGGTTGTACATGATTCCATTTTAAACTGGCCTTTTAGGGATGGAATTTGTCAAACCAATGATTCCATTTAAAACATGCCACCTACATGCCCATGCAATTTTTTTAAATAAAATCACCTAGAAAAAAAGACAACAAAATTCACCCCCTACCTTTATTTGCCTCACACCTCTTTGATTGAGCATTTGTGAGAAGTTCGAGTTTGAAGGTGGAAGGGTGGTTGTCAATATGAAAGAATGGCTAGAAGGAATTACGATGGTATGGTGATTTGAAATAATGGCAAGAAGGTTAACCCTAATTCTCAAAAAATTGCATCCATTCGTCAATGTTTCACTCCAACATCTCAACTTTTGGAAGGAATTTTTAAATAATGGGTTGGATAGAATTGTTATGGAATTTCTAATTTTGCAAACAAACTATACTTGCAGGGGGAGTATTCCTTGGAGGAAAATTGGATTTAGTGTTTAGTTATTGGTGGAAAGGTTTGAAAAGATCAAGTGCATGCATATGATTATAGAGTGTGGAAAGGAAGTAAAATGTTGAGAAAGAAGGGGGGTGGTCTAATATTGGTGGTGGGTAAATATTTTACATTTTATTGGTGCTTATCTTTCAGTGAGACAACTCTCACGGGGAAGTTTGTGGGCAAGCAAATTTATAAGGAAAAATTGAACGATTGGATTTAGAAGAGTTGGCGTGTGGTGATTAGATATAAGACTTCCTTCCATGTCATACCCCAAGGATGGATTGGTTTCATTTTTAGGATGAAGGATAATGTGTAAGTAATAATTGGGGGGAAATGATTTTTGGGCTCATACTTCTTGAGTTGCAAACCTTGTCACACTTTCTTTGATTGGAGATTTGAGATAAATTCAAGAATCCCTATCTAAGGCTAATATGCCTAGACTACCTATTGACTTTTGGATGGATGTTTGCCTTAGGGATTTGGGAAATCTTATTGGAAATACTATATTAGTGGACTAAGATTCCAAAACAACAATAACAAGTATGTTGAAAAGGTATTGGTAAATATAGAAATTAAGGATAGACTCTATAAAAATCTCGAGATAGAGGTAGGAGGAAGAGTACATAGGTAGACACAATATTACATCAATGTTCCCTTTTAGGTGTGTCCATTGTCACCAATAAGGTCATGTTATGCACGACCACGGGAAACACTTTAAGAAATATGTGTGGAGGGGGAAAACAAATTTGGTCTCCAGTGGGAAGGATGATGTGGAAGGGTCAAGGAATTCCAAGTATGTTGACTCTAATGCTACACTTCCCGGTGACAAACATAATCGCCTAAAAGTAAGGTGTGGTGATTAAAAGGTTATTTTAGGTCCTTCTTAGGGTTGAGGGGAAGAAAAGGAAGTTGTTTTGGAATATAGTATAGATATTTCTTATAAAGGGTGCTTACTTTGATGCAAAAGCCACCTAAAGTTGTTTAGGGTTTAGACCCATCGATAGAGGTGAGCATTAAGATACCCAATTTGATAATTTTCTTGGTGTTAATATCTACTAATAGGTATTTCAATCATGGAGATCCTATTATTATTGGTGATCCCATTTCTTCTGAATATTTGTAGCCAAATCCTGTTGAGGTCTCTAAGCCTCTCTCTGATTATATTAAGGGCAAGAAGTGAGTGAATAAGAATAGAATGGGAGCTAGGATGGAAAGAGATAAGAAGGGAATACAACTCCATTTTCTTGTCCAGTTTCTAGTAGGGATACTAGTTTGTAAAAAGGGGGGAGGACATTTATATGACCTTTAATCGGGTGTAAATATTGACTGGGACTAGGGTCAATACCATCTAAGGCCAAAATCATTGAAGGTTTAATAAGTGGGATACTATCTGGAGCTTTGGGGACTAATACTTATGATGTTTAGGGCCAGAATTGTGAGCAAGAAATATTATTTCTTACATGCTCAAGAGAAGGTAGTGCTTGAAATACGACAATATTAGCAACAAATCATTATCGAGGTTCTTGAAGAAAACTAGTGCTCTAGGAATGGTTGGAAAATAAGGTACTTAACATGAATATAAGGGATATAGATAATGGCCCCAAAATACTTTCTCTTTTTAGATTGGTTGAAGTGGAAGCCTTGATATTATGCTATCATGGGATATTACGAGTAGTGGGGTTGCATTAGTCTAAATTTTGAGGAATATTTTCAAGGGATTGGAATTTTCTCACACGGGTTCATTTGGACTTTCAAGACGCCTCATCATTGGATGGTAGGTATGTTCGAGCATAATTATTTCTTTAATATTGGAAGATATTTAATTTACAATTAATTAAGAATGACATAATCATCACTCGTGGATATTTAATTTTCACCTTAAATAGGCTAGTGCCTTGGGGTGAATATGATAGAATAGATAGAATGCTTGAATATTGTACTCATTAGTTGGTGATTGTAGGGTTCATAAATGTGGATACCAACATGGTCAAGCCCACATGGCAGAATAACAAGGTTGGGAGGGATGGAGTGTTAAAAAGAATTGATTTTTTTTCAACACCTCTATTGTATCAACAAGATAGGTATAAGACTTGGCATGAAAATGGTATAATATATTATCACTACCCAATATTTTTCCAATTTGAGCATAATGACCACAATCCTAGGAACTCATTCAAATTTAACCCAAGTTTTTTCAAGGAAGAGGAATTCCATTGTCTAGAATATCGTCTTTTTTAGCTTCCCAAATATTGTCCATTTAGCGTCCAAAATGATGTTAGGCTTAGTGTCCCAAATAGTGGCATGTCTAGTATCTCATTTAACAACCTTAATAGAGCCAGTTTTAACATCAAATTTTCCTAGTTATGCTAAGAATTATGTCTTGGTATTGCCTAAATTAGCACCTAAAAGAGTTTACTTGGTATGCTTTGAATTCCTAATTTGGTGCCAAGTTATCATCCAGTTTGGAATCTATGTTTTCTTCCACATTAGTGCCATGTTGGCATCCATATTAGTGTCTAACATAGAATCCATGTGTGTTATCACATTATTTCCATGTTTTTCTTCTTGTTTTGCACCATGTTTTTCTTCCATATTGGCATCAAGTTTTGATTCCCATGCCACACCATGTTTTTCTTCCTCTTTAGCACCATGTTTTGCATCCACATTGATGTCTAGTTTTGCAACCATGTTTGCTTCCACATTAGTGCCATGTTTGGCTTCCTATTTAGCACCAAGTGTTGCATCCTCTTTAATGCCCAGTTTTACATCCTCCTTTGCATCCACATCAACACCAAGTTTGGAGTCCACAACGATGCCATGTTTTGAAACCATTGTATCTCCTAGATTTGCATCCATTTTTGCTTTGTCAATAGTGCCACAATTTTCTTCTTGTTTAACTCCTATAGTTGATTCTTATTTTTCTTATGCATGAATGCCACATTTAGCTTCCATTGAGCATCTAGTTTTGCTTCCTTGTTGGCCTCTAGTTTTGCTTCTAGTGTGAATTCTTTTTTTGCTTCTTCAATAACACTAAATTGGCTTCCAAATTAGTGCCAAGATTTTCGTCCCATGTTGCATCTAGATTTGTGACAAATTTGGCTTCCACTTTAGCTCCTAGTTTTGCTTCCTTATCAACACCACATTAGGATTGTTATTTATCACCTACATTTGCATCCAATTTATTAGATTGTAATAATTGTTTCATTAATTTCAATAGTTTTCATATTTCATGTTCTCACATAAAATAATGAAACACAAATTAAGCATAAATCACAATAGAAATTAATTGCATAACATTTATAAATAAATTTAAGACAAATGGACAACATTCATATGAAGTAGTACTTTCATCATATTTATTAATTCTCCATTGAAAGATCATCAAAATATTCCAATATATACAAATTTACGAGATAATATCGATAACATCATCGGTATCTTTTATCAAAAGAAGTCAAAGTAAAATATATTATTAGATCAATAACCTATGATATAGACCATTTATATTGTCAAGTAAAAAATAACAAGTGATATATATATATATATATATATATATATATATATAATGAAAATACCAATATCACAAGAAATAAGTTTTTTGTTTTCTATATATAGAAAGGTCAAAATAATCATGGGTAATCAAATTTTAAATGTTGACATCAATCGATGATAGAAATAAATTTGACCTAGAATGTAATATGAATTTGGATCATCATAAAAGAAACAATAAATGTCTAGTAGCATGGGGAAAGTAATAAGCATCCAAAATCTCATCAATAGCATAATTGGCTACCACCAACAACATCGACATCATCATCATGATCATCTTCATCAAACCCAACATCTTCTTCATCATTAAGTTCATTTGATCCATTATCATTATCATCAACTCCTTACTATGGTCCATTGTCAACATAGTCTGGATCATCATTCAAGCATTCATATTCACCAGTTTTATGGAAACAAAAAGAAATATTTAATATTAAGTGTTAGTATTAATTTCATTCCACAACAATTTCTAGTAGGGAATCTAGTTTGGAAAAAGGGGGAAGGACATTGATAGGACCTTTAGTCGGGTGTAAATGTTGACATGGACTAGGGTCAATACCATCAAAGGCCAAAAACATTGAAGGTTTGTTAAGTGGGCTACTATCTGGAGCTTTGGGGACTAATACTTATGATGTTTAGGCCCAAAATTGTGAGCAAGAAATATTATTTCTTGCATGCTCAAGAGAAGGTAGTGCTTGAAATACAACAAGGTTAGCAACAAATCATTATCGAGGTTCTTGAAGGAAACTAGTGCTCTAGGAAGGTTGGAAAATAAGGTACTTAACATGAATCTAAGGGATATAGATAATTCCCCCAAAATACTTTCTCTTTTTAGATTGGTTGAAGTGGAAACCTTGATATTATGCTATCATGGGATATTATGAGCAGTGGGGTTGCATCAGTGGAAATTTTGAGGAAGATTTTCAAGGGATTATAATTTTCTCACATGGGTTCATTTGGAATTTAAAGAGGCCTCATCATTAGATGGTATGTATGTTCGAGCATAATTATTTCTTTAATATTGGAAGATATTTAATTACAATTAATTAAGAATGACATAATAATCACTAGTGGATATTTAATTTTCACCTTAAATAGGCTAGTGACTTGGGGTGAATATGATAATAGATAGAATGCTTGAATATTTTACTCATTAGTTGGTGATTGTAGGGTTCGTATATGTGGATACCATCATGGTCAAGCCCACATGGTAGAATAATAGGGTTGGGATGGATGGAGTGTTAAAAAGAATTGAATTTTTTTTCAACACCTCTATTGTATCAACAATATAGGTATAAGACTTGGCATTGAAATGGTATAATCTCTTATCACTACCCAATATTTTTTCAATTTGAGCATAATGACCACAATCCTAGGAACCCATTCAAATTTAACCCATTTTTTTTTAAGGAAGAGGAATTCCAATGTCTAGAATATCGTCCTTTTTAGCTTCCCAAATATTGTCCCATTTAGCGTCCAAAATGATGTTAGGCTTAGTGTCCCAAATAGAGCCATGTATAGCATCTCATTTAACAACATTAATAGCACAAGGTTTAACGTCCAATTTGCCTAGTTATGCTAGGAATTGTGTCTTGGTATTGCCTAAATTAGCGCCTAAAAGAGTTGATTTGGTCTGCTTTGAATTCCTAATGTGGTGCCAAGTTATCATCCAGTTTGGAATCTATGTTTTCTTCCACATTAGTGCCATATTGGCATCCATATTATTGTCCAACACAACATCCATGTGTGTCATCACATTAGTGCCATGTTTTTCTTCTTGTTTTGCACCATGTTTTTCTTCCACATTGGCATCAAGTTTTGCTTCCCATGCCACACCATGTTTTTCTTCCTCTTTAGCACCATGTTTTGCATCCACATTGATGTACATTTTTGCAACCATGTTTTGTGCCACATTAGTGCCATGTTTGGCTTCTTGTTTAGAAGCAAGGTTGCATCCTTTTTAATGCCCAGTTTTGCATCCTCGTTTGCATCCACATCAACACCAAGTTTGGATTCCACAGCGGCGCCATGTTTTGAAACCAATGTATCTCCTAGATTTGCATCCATTTTTTATTTGTCAATAGTGCCACAATTTTCTTCTTGTTTAACTCCTAGGGTTGCTTCTTATTTTTCTTATGCATGAATGCCACATTTAGCTTCCCATTGAGCATCTAGTATTGCTTCCTTGTTGGGCTCTAGTTTTGCTTCTAGCGTGGCATTTTTTTGCTTCTTCAATAGCATCAAATTGGCTTCCAAATTAGTGCCAAGATTTTCTTCCCGTGTTGCATCTAGATTTGTGACAAAATTGGCTTCCACTTTAGCTCCTAGTTTTGCTTCCTTATCAACACCACATTAGGATTTCTATTTAGCACCTACATTCGCATCCAATTTATCATATTATTATAATTGTTTCATTAATTTCAATAGTTCTCATATTTCATTTATTTCATGTTCTCAAGTAACATAATGAAACACAAATTAATCATAAATAACAATAGAAATTAATTGCATAACATTTATGAATAAATTTAAGACAAAGGGACAACATTCACTTGTAGTAGTACTTTCATCATATTTATCAATTCTCCATTGAAAGATCATCGAAAAATTCCAATATATACAAATTTACAAGATAATATCGATAACATCATCTATATCTTTCATCAAAATAAGTCAAAGTAAAATATATTATTAGATCAATAACCTATGATACAGACCATTTATATAGTCAAGTGGAAAAGAACAACTGATATATATATATAATGAAAATACCAATATCACAAGAAATAAGTTTTCTGATTTCCATATACAGAAAGGTCAAAATAATCATGGGTAATCAAATTTTAAATGTTGACATCAATCCATGATAGAAATAAATATGACCTAGAATGTAATATGAATTTGGATCATCATAAAAGCAACAATACATTTCCAGTAGCATGGGGAAAGTAATAAGCATCCACGATCTCATTTGTAGCATTAGTGGCTACCACCACCAACATCGACATCATCATGATGACAATCTTGATCAAACCCAACATCTGATTCATCATTAAGTTCATTTGATCCATCATCATTATCATCAACTCCTTGCTATGGTCCATTGTAAACATAGTATGGATCATCATTCAAGCATTCATCTACACCAGTTTTATGGAAACAAAACGAAATATTTAATATTAAGTGTTAGTATTAATTTCATGCCACAATGAATAATTGTGCTATATTTCTAATAGTGTTATAATCCATGCATTCTCATGAGTATTCCAACCATGAATATAGATAACATCTCATCAATAGGTAGAAATCACACTTATCAAGTGTATCCACAAGCATGCACATACACTCACACATACACATACACATGTACATCATCAAAATCACAATAGAACAAGACATCAAGTACCAAAAATAGACATCGTTGTCATATATAAAGTGAAGAAAAATAGGACATCACATATACTCTTTTCTTCGAACAAAAAATTGGCCCAAAAGTATTATGCCATTCAGTATATATATATATCATGTTATTCAATCCATAGCTTGAAGAGAATATTAGCCATGGTTTTCATCTTTGAATCAAGTTCATGAAGTGTTATCTCAATTAAACATTGTAATCACATATTAAATGTTATATAAAATTCTTACCAATATCCCCTTATAAAATATGACTACATGATTACTATCTAAGATATATATTTTATCATATCAATCATAACATTTTTCTAGCAATCACAAAGCTTACAAAGTTTACAAGATGATAACTAAATTATATATGCAACATTTATTGTCCATATGATCATACAAGTAATGAACCAACACTGAAAATGAATTGTTCAATTCAATTAATAAAAATTACTATTAAATTCTTCATTATCATAATCAATAACTCAAAAGCATTTTACATAGTCAAATTCAAGTCATGGGTTTCTTACTATCATTACATTTAAAATTTCATGCAAAATAAGTATAATATATGGCCCTTAAGTAACATGCAATGCAATAGTGTCCATCAAGAGATGATCTTTTGAAAGTTGTTTCCAACAGAGCTCAATTATGCTGCTATGATTGGATTTTGCACACCCGATCATAATTCGTCAAGTGTCGTCGAATGTTAATAGGAAGCGAAATGAAACTCACATTAACTTGAAAATAGAGGCTTAGATGTGTAAAATATCAACTCCATTGGACTCATGACATGGGATTATTATTATGGACACCCCTCTACCATGAGTCCATGGACTAAATGTTGGTTATTTCAATGATTTTCAAAATTAGGGTTTTACTCAGTCCCACTAGGGATACCACTCTAGTGTGATTCCATGGACCGATAATTGTCTATTTCAATGATCTTCACAGCTAGGGTTTTTCTTAGTAACATGAAATGCAATTTTTGCATTAGAGGGCGATTTTTTTAAAATTGTGCCAATTGAATGTGTGGACATCATGTTGATCTATACATTTCTCAAACACACTTGCAGGAGGTTACGACACCCAATTCCAATACTCGGATTGGTTTTTATGCCCCCGATTGAAATTCGCCAAGTGTCCTTGAATGATTTTGGGAAGCGAGTTTAAACTCTCCATAACTTGATAATTGAGGATTGGATGGACAAAAAACTTAAATTCCGTTGGAATTGTGACATTATATTAGCACTAGGGAAACCATTATAGTGTGATTCCATGGACCGAACATTATCTACTTCAACTATTTTTGCAACTAGGGTTTTGCTTAGTAACATGCAATGCATTTTTTGAATTAAAAGATACATTTTAAAAAATTGTGCCAACTGAGGGTGTGGGAATCATGGTCATCTCGAACTTTCACAAACACACTTGTAGGAGGTTATGACACTCAATTTCGCTACTTGGATTGGTTTTTATGCCCTCGAGTGAAATTTGCTAAATGTCCTTGAATGGTTTTGGGAAGTGAGTTGAAAGTCACCATAACTTGATATATAAGACCTAG
Organism: Pseudotsuga menziesii; assembly: GCA_001517045.1. Lineage (NCBI taxonomy): Eukaryota > Viridiplantae > Streptophyta > Pinopsida > Pinales > Pinaceae > Pseudotsuga > Pseudotsuga menziesii. The sequence goes on along the minus strand of LPNX010100428.1, from coordinate 199,765 downwards.
ACAGAAAAACCATCAGTTACATTGGAAGCATGACATTGGATTACCTCTGGTGATACCACTCTAACATGATACCATGAATAGACCATCACATATTTCGATGATTTTCCCAACTAGGGTTTTGCTCAGTAACATGCAATGCAATATATGCATTGGAAGGTAAATTTTTTAAAGTTGTGCCAAATGAGAGTGTGGATATTGTGGTCATATAATCATTGTCCAAACACACTTGTAGGAGGCTATAGTACTCAATTACGCTTCTTGAATTGTTTTTTATGCACTTGGTTGAAATTCACAAAGTGTCCCTGAATGGTTTTGGGAAGCAAGTTCAAACTCACCATAAATTGATAAACGAGGCTCAGATGGAAAAATCATCAATTCAAATGGAATAGTTATATTAGATTACCACTAGGGACACCACTCTCATCATGAGTACATGGACCAACCATTGTTTATTTCGATAATTTTCACAACTAAGGTTTTTCTCAGTAACATGCAATGGATTATATGCATTAGAGGGTAAATTTTTGAAAACTTTGTAACTTAAGGGTGTGGAAATCATGATCATATTAGTTTTTCCCAAATAAACTTTTAGGAGTTTATGGCACTCAATTCCATTCCTTGTATTGAATTTTGTGCCCTAGGTAGAATTTTGTCAAGTTTCGCCCTAAATGGCTTTTCAGAACAAGTTGAAACTCACCATAAAATTAAAATTGACACTCAAATGGACAAACTGTTAGTTCTATTGGAATTGTGACATCAACATACCATTAGAGACACCCCTCTCTAATGTATCCATGGATCGAACATTATTTATTTTGAGGATTTTCGAAACTAGGGTTTTTCTTAATAACATGCGATGCAATTTTTGCAGCACGGGGTGAATTTTTTAAAAATCCAACAGAGCATGTGCAAATCATGGTTATCTCATCCTTTCCAAAACAAACTTGCAGTATGTTACAACACTTAATTCCACTACTCCGATTGGATTTTTTCCCCTGGTTGAAATTTGCTCAGTAATAAGCAATGCAATTTCTACATTATAGGGTAAATTTTGTAAGACAACCAATTGAGGGTGTAGACATCGTGGTCATCCCAAAATTTTCCAAACCACTTGCAGAAGGCTATGCCACTCAATTTCATTGCTCATATTGGATTTTATGGCACGATTGAAATACGCCAAGTGTCCATGAATGGGTTTTGAAAGCAAGTTGAAACTTTCCATAAATTGATAACCAATGCTTGTATGGAAAAACCGTCATTTCCATTAGAATCATAACATTAGAGTATCTTGAGGGATGCCACTCTACCATGATAACATGGACTGATCATTATTTATTTCAATGAGTTTTGCAACTAGGGTTTTGTAACTAGGGTTTTGCTGAACAACATGTACTGCAATTCCAACATTAGAGGGTAAATTTATAAAACTTGTGCCAACCGTGGGTGTGGAAATCATTGTCATCTCATAATTACCCGAACACACTTGTAGGAGGTTACAACACTTAATCCTGCTACTCAGATTGGTTTTTATGCACGTGGTTGAAATTTTCCAAATGTCCATGAATGGCTTTGGGAAGTAAGTTGAAACTCAACATAACTTAAAAAACGAGACTTGGATTGAAAAACCATTAGTTCAGTTGGAATAATGAGATCAAATTACCACTAGTGACACCTCTCTACCATGAGTCCAGGGATAGACCGTTGTTTATTTCATAAATTTCCTCAACTTAGGTTTTGTGCAGTAACATCTATTGCAAATTTTGCATTAGATGGTAAATTTTTAAAAACTTTTCCAACCGAGGGTGTGGGAATCATGGTTATATCTTCCTTGTGCAAACACACATGTAGGAAGTTACTACACTCATTTCCATTGCTTTGATTGGTTTTTATTCCCCCAAGGAAAATTCACCAAGTGTCACTAAATGGATTTTGGAAGGAAATTGAAACTCACCATAACTTGATACTTGAGATTCGAATGGACAAAATATCATCTCCGTTGGAATTGTGACAATAGAGTATTGCTAGGGACACTACTCTACCATGATTCCATGGATTGACGCTTGTCTATTTCAACTATTTTTCACAACTAGGGTTTTGCTTAGTAACGTGCAAAGCAATTTTCACATTAGATGGTAAATTTATAAAAACTATGCCAACCAAGGGTGTGGACATCGTGGTCATGTTAAAATTTCCCGGAAACACTTGCAGGAGGTTATGGAATTTAGCTATGCTACTCTTATTGGTTTTTATGCCCCTAGTTGAAATTTGCCAAGTGTCCTTGAATGGCTTGGGGAAGTGAGTTGAAACTTGCCATATCTCAATAAATGAGTCTCATATGGGCAAACTGTCAATTTATTTGGAATCATGACATGATAGTGCCACTAGGGAAACTACTCTACCATGATTCCATGGATTGACCCTTGTCTATTTCAACTATTTTCACAACTAGGGTTTTGCTTAGTAACATGCAAAGTAATTTTCGCATTAGATGGTAAATTTATAAAAACTATGCCAACCAAGGGTGTGGACATCGTGGTCATGTTGAACTTTCCCGAAAACACTTGCAGGAGGTTATGGAATTTAGCTATGCTACTCTGATTGGTTTTTATGCATGTAGTTGAAATTCGCTAAGTGTCCCTGAATGGCTTGGGGAAGTGAGTTGAAACTTGCCATATCTCAATAAATGAGTCTCATATGGACAAACCGTCAATTTATTTGGAATCATGACATGACAGTACCCCTAGGGAAACCACTATACCATGAACACATGGATCAACAATTTCCTATTTGGACAATTTTCATAAGTAGGGTTTTGCTTAGTAACATACAATGGATTTTTTGCATTAGAGGTTAAATTTTTGAAAACTTTGGAAACTAAGGGTGTTGACACCATGGTCATCTCAATATTGCTTAAACAAACTTGTAGGAGGTTACTATACTGAATTCCATTTCCCATTTTGGATTTTATGCCCTTGATTGAAATTTGTCTCGTGTCCCTTCAGGGATTTTAAAAACAAGTTTAAAATCACCATAACTTTAAAACTGACACTTGGATGGAAAAACCATTAGTTTGGTTGGAATCGTGATATTCGTGTATTTCCAGGGATACCCCTCTCTATTAACTGCATGGACCAAATGTTTTTTTCGATGATTTTTGAAACTAGGGTTTTTCTTAGTAGCATGCAATGCAACTTTTGCATCATAGGGTGATTTAAAAAAAATTCCCAATGGAGCATGTGGACATAATGGTAATCTCATCCTTGTCAAAACAAACTTATAGGAGGTTACACCACTCGATTCTGCTACTCAGAATGGATTTTGTGCCCCTAGTTGAAATTTTCTCAGTAACATGCAATGCAATTTCTGCATTAGAGGGTAAATTTTTGAAAATTGTGTCAACCAAGGGTGTGTACATAATGATCATATTATCCTTGCAAAAACACACTTGTAGGAGGTCATGACACTCAATTGATCTACCCTTATTGGTTTTTATGCCTCCGGTTGAAATTCACCAAGTATCCCCGAATCACTTTCAAAATCAAGTTGAAACTCTTCATAACTTGATAACCAAGCCTTGAATAGACAAACTATCACTTCGTTTGCAATTGTGACGTAGTAGTACCACTAGGGACACAACTCTACCATGAGTCGATGGAATGACTATTGTCTATGTCAATGATTTTAACAAATAGGGTTTTGCGGAGTAACATGTAGTGCAAGTTTTGCATTAGAGGTTAAATTTTTGAAATTTGTGTGGTGTGTGAGCACCGTAGTGATCTCGACCTTGTCCAAAGACACTTGTAATAGGTTATGATATACAATTTCGATACTCATACTACTTTTTATTTCCCTAAAGTGAAATTCACCAAGTGTCCCTGAATGGATTTGATAATCGAGGCTCAGATGGACAAACCATATGTTCCATTGGAATTGTGACATTAAGGTACTACTAGTGACACCACTCTAGTGTGATTCCACAGATCGACCATTGTTTATTTCGATGATTTTAACAACTAGTGTTTTGCATAGTAACATGCAGTGCAATTTCTATATTAGAGGGTAGATTTTTGAAATTTGTGCCAAAGGAGGGTGTGGAAATCATGGACATTTAGACCTTACCATAACACACTTGAAAGATGTTATGACACTCAATTTCGTTGCTCACATTGGTTTTTATTCTCCTAGTTTAAATTTGCCAAGGGATATAGAATGGCTTTGGGAAGTGAGTTGAAAGTCGCCATAACTTGAAAACCAGTGCTCTAATGGACAAATAATTAGTTGCATTGAACTCATTAAAACATTGGAGTACCACTAGGGACATCACTCTAGCATGAGTCCATGGAATAACTGTTGTCTATTTCAATGATTTTTGCAACTAGGGTTTTACTCAATAACATGCAATGTAATTTCTGCATTACAGCGTAAATTTTTTAAAATTGTACCAACCGAATGTTTGTAAATTATGGTCATATCATCCTTAACGAATCACACTTGTATTAGGTGACGACACATCAATTTCATTGCTCAATTTTTTTTTTATTCCCCGGGTTGAAATTCGACAAATGTCCCTAAATTCAAGAAGTGAGTTGAAACTCGCCATAAGTTGATAACTAGGACTTGGATGGACAAACCATCAGTTGCGTTGGAATTGTGACATCAGAGTACCATTAGGGAGACTACTATACCATGAATCCATGGATCGACTGTTGTATGATTTGATGATTTTTGCAACTAGGGTTTTGCTCAATAAAATGCAACACAATTTCTGCATTAGAAGGTAATTTTTGAAAATTGTGCCAACTGAGGGTGTGGACATTATGTGGTCATACCAGCATTGTATAAAAACACTTATAGGAGGTTACAATTCTCATCTCTATTACTTGGACTGGTTTTTATTCCTTCGGTTGAAATTTACCAAGTTTTCTTGAATTACTTTGGGAAGTGAGTTGAAACTCACCATTACATGATAACTGAGGCTCGGATTGACAAACCGTCAATTCCATTGGAATTGTGACATCAAAGTAGCTCTATGAACACCACCATAAAATGATTCCATAGTTTGACCATTATTTATTTTGATGATTTTTGCAACTAGAATTTTACTCAATAACCCACAATGTAATTTCTGCATTAGACGGTAAATTTATCAAAACTGTGCCAACTGAGGGTGTGGTAATCGTGTTCATCTTGACATTGACCAAACACATAGTTTGGTCATCTCAATTATGTTGCTATGAATGGATTTTGTTACCCCTTTTAAATTTTTTTCTCAATATTCTAGAAGTTAGTCTACTAGTGGGCCATCTCATTTGAAATAAGATCCCCCCAATAAAAATATTCCATCCTTGTGCAGCATGTAATGCATGAGATACAAAACATACTTGGGGTACTTGTGTTGTAGCTTTTTGACCAAATAAATAAGCAAAAAAGTAATACAAATCTTAATAAGGCTTATCCAAATCAATAATGCACACACACACATATTATGCCTAAGAGTTGTCCTATGTTGGTTATAGAAGCCTTTTTTTTTCTTTTTTTTTTGAATGGCGATGCTAGCCCTATGTGCATCCAAGAAATCATCAAATATTAAGGGATAATCCTTCTTTTAAAGAAACATTGTTAGGGTTATTGTAATACGTTACATGCCATAAAGAGATAAAATTTGCCTATTTTGGGATATTTGGATTGAGAACAATCTCCCCATATGTGCTCAAGCCTCTCCTCCAAACCTGGCCCCTCACACTTCCTGGATTGGTATCCAAATATATTAGGTGTGTTCTGCCCCCAAGTATTACTTCGATTAACCTAATTGGTAGTCGACACATGAAATTTTGAAAATATTTGTAGGCTCTAATAGCCAAAGAATTATTTGAATGTCAAAGGGGTGAGGACAATTATTCCCTTCTGCTCAGCATAACAAAGCCCAAGATATCGGCCCGACGGAGTAGAGCTTAGCCGGCAACACCTACGACACAGATGTTGTCTCACCCGAGATATCTCAGTTTTATGGGTAACTTCTAGAACCACGTTTCCGTAGCTTGTGTGGGAGGGTATTTTAGTACCTTGGATATGCACCAAGGTTTCCAATGAAAACTGGGGAGGTGGGTTACTTGTATGCACAGTACTTCGGCACTAAGCTGTGATCCAACCCTTCTTTATGCGACTTAAGTAAATAAATAATGAACATACAACATAATCATATTCATTAATATAATGCGACAATCATACATTTATCCATTGGTAACACAATAATCAACCAGCCATTCAACACAACATCCACGCATATATCTAAGATACTTCAACATTCACACATATACATAGCATGTGACGTGGAAACCCATTCGGGAAAAAACCACAAGGTGCTCTTCATCTGGCATAAGGAAATAAATGCACCTTTTTTTTCTGCACACAAAGCTGCAGACTCTGTTCAGTATTTCTCTTCTCTCTTTACAGACTTCTCCTCCCTCTCATGCTTTCTGATCTTCTCTCTTTCTCTTCCTACTCTACTCCTACTAGCAATCTGCACAAAACCTGGATCGACTCAACCTTCTCTACTTGTCTGCACACTCAACTACATAAACTCTACTCTGATGCACTCAGCGATACAAAGTCATTAACCAAAATGCCTATCTCAAGCATATTTTTCCAAGAGTCTAGAGATTACTCAGATGCTATATCATCTAATCAGCTAAAACCAACTAACCCATCTATAACTTGGGTTCCTTCTTTTATTTCCCAATTACAGACTCAATACAGATCCCATACATGCATGTTATAAACTCAATACCGACTCAATACAGACTCTAACATACTCATTACGGACTCCTCTTCAGTCGCTATCCCAGTCTGTTAGATTTTTATCATTCAAGCTAGCATTATGATCTTAGGATCTTTTAACTGAGAGAATAACAAGCACAACAATAAAACATAAGCACAACACAAGAGACAAGAGACACAAAGAATTTTCCTTGGGGAAACCATAAAGGAGAAAACCCCGCAACTTCCTCAGAGATAGAATCAACACCAAAGGTAAAACCAGAAAACAGTAAGATGATCTCCCGACAACAACAATCCTTCTCTCTCACACTGAGAGAGCTTCTCCTCTCTCACTCATGCACCCCAATGAGTGAGTGTGTGTGTATGAGCATATTAAATAGAGAGGCTCTCACTCTCTATTTATATTCTTCCATTCACTTGGAACCCACTCCAACATGTCGGCCTCACTTAACAATTACTTACTAGAGCCGACATCTCTAGGAGTGTCTAATAAACCTAGTGCCCCACCACTTGTGGGGACTTTGCCTCCTCTGACCAATAGGAGGGTAACACAACGGTGGGGACTATTGCCTCGACTTACAATGACTCACCTAGGGTCGACTTCACTAGGATAGTCTAATAACCTAAGGGCCCCACAACTGTGAGGATTTTAACCCTTGACCAATAGGAGGGTTACCCACAATGAATTGACATGACTTTCTCATTATAGAAACTTCCCAGAATAAACATCAGGGTATGACATGACCCAAATACATTATAATACATCCCGGAATAAACACTGGGTTACAATACATAAGAAATACGGATGAATACATTCTGAAGTTACAATTACATCAACACTCCCTCTTAACTAGGAAGGTATTTTCTCGACATAATTTATCAGCACACAAGTCTTCTTCTCTGTATCATCTGGATCATCATTGAGTTCTCTTCATATTCGTCTTCAAGTCATCTTCATCTGGATCTGGATCATCATCACTGAATCTAGATCATCACTTGATTTGGATCATCATCACTGGATCTGGATCATCACTGGATCTGGATCATCATTAGACATCATCACTGGATATGGATCATCACTGCTGGATCATATTCACTGGATCTGGATCATCACTACTGGATCTGGATAATCACTCGATCTGTATCTCTTGGAGTCATCATAACTAGATCTGGATTATAGCTCGATCTGGATATTCTCTGGTCATCATCATATGTGTTATCTCATGATTCTTCTCATCACAGGAAGTTCTACAGAGCCAACCTTCTTTCATGCTGGGTGTATGCCTACCTCCTTGTAGGTATTTGGTAGCGCTTATATCTGACCTATTTGTCAAAATGGCGGTAACCCTTACATCTGACCTACTCGTTAGAATGGCCAACACTCACATCTGACATGGAAGGAACCTAATCCTTTAGCCATGATAGAATGGCACTGCCCTTACATCTGACCTGCTTGTCATAATGGTGGTAGCCCTTACATCTGACCTACTCATCAGAATGGCCAGCTCTCACATCTGTCATGGGAGGAGCTTAATCCTTTAGCCATGAACAGAATGGCACTGCCCTTACATCTGACCTACTCGTCAGAATGGAGGTAGCCATTACATTTGACCTACTCGTCAGAATGGTCAGCTTTCACATCTGTCATGGGAGGAACTTAATCCTTTAGCCATGAAAATAATGGCACTACCCTTACATATGACCTACTCATCAGAATGGCGGTATCCCTTACATCTGACCTACTCATCAGAATGGCCAAGTCTCACATCTATCATGGGAGGAACTTAATCCTTTAGCCATGAACAGAATGGCACTGCCCTTACATCTGACCTACTCATCAGAATGGTGGTAGCCCTTATATCTGACATGGGAGGAACTTAATCCTTTAGACATAAATAGAATGGCTCAGCCCTTATATCTGACCTGCTCGTCAAGAATGGCTATGAATCTTAGTACTCATATCTATCAAGGAAGGAACCAATCCTCTCACCATGACAGAATGGCTTAGCCCTTATATCTGACCTGCTTATCAGAATGGATATGGGACTCATCACTTTCCCTTGGAGGAAACCTCTATCTGGAGAACACCAAGCTTCTCCTTGAAGTACTTGAACTTCACCCTAGCCAATGGCTTCGTCAACACATCAGCTATCTGTTCCTCCGCTGCAACATACTGGAGCTTCACTGCTCCCCTCTGCACCATATACCTGATATAGTGATACTTGATCTCA
>LPNX010100428.1:159720-186615 GCA_001517045.1 Pseudotsuga menziesii | reverse complement strand
ATCTCTAGGAGTGTCTAATAACCCTAGTGCCCCACCACTTGTGGGGACTTTGCCTCCTCTGACCAATAGGAGGGTAACACAATGATGGGGACTATTGCCCTGGCTTACAATGACTCACCTAGGGTCTACTTCACTAGGATAGTCTAATAACCCAAGGGCCCCACAACTGTGAGGACTTTAACCCTTGACCAATAGGAGGGTTACCCACAATGACTTGACATGACTTTCTCATTATAGAAACTTCCCAGAATAAACATCGGGGTATGACATGACTCAAATACTTTACAATACATCCCGAATAAACATTAGGTTACAATACATAAGAAATATGGATGAATACATTCCAAAGTTACAATTACATCAACACAGTCGACTTACTATATTCAACCAATAGGTTGTCTATCCTATTCTAGTAACACATAATGAAAGGCACTATCGACCTGAATTACAAAGATGCCTTCATGCGTCTGGTTTCCCCCGACTCCAGTCGAGCTCATACCCATGATCGTTAAGGACCGTCGCTTTCTCAACGTTATGCTTTACTGTCATTTTTTGGCCGTTACACTATTTGCACGCCTGCTTCTGCTGATATTTTTCCATGCCGTCTTGTATCTTGTTTTGTCCTTCTGTTGTAACTAACTCATCTGGCGCAACTTCCTCATCCTGCACCTTCTCTTTGTCTTCTTCATCTCTTTCCTTCTTCTGTCGCGACATCCTTCCTTTTTCCTTGATGCTTCTTCCTCTGTCGTAGCTCCTTCCTCTTCTCCTTTATGTTATTCTCCATACTTAGGTGGAATTCTACATGAATTCTGCCCTACTTTCCTGAGGCCCAACAGGCCCCCAACACTCACTTGTGTCTCATCCCAAGCCATGCAAACTATTCCTCCATGGACCGACTTGCACTCACTTTGGTATGAAAATCCTCCACGATTTTCAATAACTTCTCTGTATCCATGCACACTTCTTCTTCTTCTTCTATTTTCTGCATGTGCTCCACCAGGTCAGAACTGACGTGTTCTAGCATGACTCTTTCTACAGATGCCGCTACTTCACACACCTTCTGGTGTATAGGATGAATTAATCCTGTAAATATATCTGCTTCTGTATGCAATTCTTCTACCTTTTCTTCGTGTTGTTGCTTCTGTGTGCGCAACACAGTAATTTGTTGCTACAATTTCCACATGTCTACCGTCTTGACCTTTTTCTACTCCAAGGGTAGCTGCTTCATCTCTTTTCATTAACTATGTTATATTTGCTTCAAACATAGTGAGCTCACTTGCAATCCTTTGTGATTTCTCGTTGTCTGTTAGGGCTTCCCAAGTCTGAGAGTCTTGGTCCATAGCATTAGCACATGTTTTCTCTATTTCTTCTATTCTTTTCACAGTCTGAGTGGTTGTGTCTCTTCTGCGTGCCAACACTTCTAGGGGTGTGGTGGGTATCCTTTGCTCTTCTAATTAAGTTATTTTTTTTTTAATATCAACCGCTATCTCAACTAACTGTACTACTTTGGAATCTGGTGTCATTTCTCTTGTCATTCCTTCTTCTTCAAAGTTCTTGCAGGTAGGGGCTACTGCTTCACCGATTTTCTGACAGTTGCCGTCTGACTCTAGCTTCTTTTGTTCAAATTCTTGAATTTCAAGTTTCATTTTCATGATGTCTTTATGTGCAACCTTTACCTTTGTTTCCAAGTTGCACTCGCGCAATTTTATCTTTGCATTGACAGCACTCTGGACCGCATATACTTCGTTCACATGCATAGATGAAAAATCTATAATAAGCTGATCAGTATTCTGAAAACCAAGATTAGATTCCAGGATGCCAAACTTAACAATAGTTTTAGATACTTGTACCATTATTGGCAGGAATGGCATAGAGGGCACAATTTGCTCCATTCGTGATGTTTTTGATGGGGCTTGTGACTTAACTGTTGCACTCAAACAATCAACAATGATTTTAACCTCTTCAACTGCTTTGCACAGAACCTTAAGTATATTAGTGAATGTACCTGAAAGTTCCTCTTGTCGTTCTTCTATGGAATTTAAACTAGTCTACGCTGCTTTGGTTATTGACTCAGTCATTAGTTGGACATGATCACTATCCAATATAATGGTGTTTGCATTTATGTCGGCCTTCATCTTATTCTTCTTCTTCCCATTTGTTTGTATTTTTTCTTCTTGAGCCCCCCCCTTCATTTTCTGATTCTAGGTATGTTGGTAGTCAGGGGGTGTGACTTTATTCAAAGTCTAACTCCTCCAGGGGGTCTTCTTCTTCATTTTCCTCATCTGAGTTATCTTCTTGTAATTGGTGATCCTGTTGTTGAATTTGTTCTTCAGATAGTCAAACACGCCATTATTTCAACCATTGATTAATAATTTCCTGGATTTCCTCCTTTGTCATGATAAACTTGTTTTGTAGTTTTCGACGTTGCGACTGTTCTCGTGGCTGCATGTAAATATTGTGCGGGCCAATCTCAAATTTAACAATGGAGCAAAATTGATGAACAGTGGCGTCATTTAACCTGGACATGTCCTTTACCTGGTTCCATATAGCCACCCCATGCATAAATAATTCGATAATGCTATGCTTCTATCATTCTTTTTGGTCCTTCTCGTACCAAAGGTTTTGTTATTTTGCTCCTTGACAAGGTACTGACAGGTTGAGCCCTTGGTAGTCTTGTGGTCCAGACCATGCTATGAATGAAATTAAAATTAATAGCCATGTGTAGTGAAATTTCCTACCCATTTCCTATGCATCACTGACATCTTGTACAAGCTCATTCAACAAGAATTGACACCAGTTGATCCAAATTCTTGCTGCGCAGAGTTCTGCAAGCATAATTGCTCCCACAATACACTGGTTCGGGTGCATTTTGTGAAGTAGTTTGGATGCCAATAGCTTGGAAGTAAAGCAATCAGTGGGGTTGTTAATGGTACAAATAAAAAAACCCCTTTTTCTTATTTGTACATCATACTTTTTCTTCATCGGTTTAGCTATGGCGGCCTCTTGATCCTTTTTGAGCAGTGGTTTTGGGTCCATTCCAGCAGCTAGTAGACCTGTGATGGTGGCGATGAGTTGAACATCCACAGGTATGGGTTTTCCTAACCAGAGAACCCCTTCATGAAAAAATAGAAGTAACTTCTTGACACAGGCATTAATTTGTGTACTTTTCCCAAAATGTGGCACTGTACAACAACGATAATATGCCAGACTGCTCCAGTTCCTTAGCACATTCCTTTGCAATGAATCATTGAGGTGCCTCTGGTGTGTCCTACACAATGTCCATATAGTTTCTGCAGTTCAAGTTTGGTTTTTACTTGGTATCATGATCGTCATAAGATAGCTTTTCCATGCTGGGTAAAATATATTTCACTACATTCACCCCTTCGGGTATTAGTGGCATTATCAGCGGGATCTTTTCGTTCTTCGAGACTGTAACTGGTGCATTTATGCATCTAGGTGATACATAGGGTGGCAACAAATTTCTTGTCTCAAAATATTCTGCAGCTGGTGGGGTTGGCTCTAGGGGTGTTACTGCTCTACCCTTCCTTTTTCTGGTGTCGGTGCGTTTTCCTTGCTTAGTCCCTGATGGACTTGGTATTTCTTTCCTAACTGATTTACTAATATTCGACTGTACTATTGTATTAGTATATACATTAATGGGTCTTGTCTACGGTGGGATGTAACCAATAGTGTCCTCCATGATCGGGGTAGGTGATACAGACTTGGATTGAACTGTTCTTGTGCTGGAAATGGAGATGACCATACTACAACCTCACTGGTTCAGTTCTTAGGGGTGGAAACAATATTAGTGTTCTTCTTTGGAAAACAAGGAACAGGGTCTTGGTAGTGAAACTTGATAAATAACTTAACTGATGCTAGCCATTCTTCGTATGCACAATCAATTAATCAGAAAGGAATCCATCCTTTTCGGTGCATGGGCGTACCTTGGGCTATTTGATCAAAGATTTTTGCGTTATGCCACCACTGACCTATCACTTTAAATGGTATTTATTGTTATAAAGCGGTCTAGTACCAAAAATCTCACTGTTAGTCCCCTTTTTTTGTGTTTTATCGAACAGGGTACCGTGTATTTTCACACGTGCAAACTCTTTCCACTTTGCACATTCCTTCTGACACATGGAGATTATGGAGAATGGTTCATTATCACTCAGATAATTTGTGATATTATAACACTACATTCATCTATGTGTATCCATGATGCATTGATGAAAGTTCATGTATGCAACCCGTATTTCTTCAAGGATATTCTCCTTTATTACCTGTAACGCAACATCCATTGTTTGGTATTCTCTTACAAATTCAAATGTCTGGGTAAAGGTTACAACTAAGCTTTCCCATTCAATGGTTCCTCTTCAGATCTCTTCTGATGTGTACCAACTTCTCGGTACCATTTCCAAAGTGTGGATGAATCGATGAACCCATTCGTGTCGTGGATATTCCTGCCAAGTCCCTCGACATTGCTCAATATGTTTCCCAGGATCTGTCAGTCCCATGTATTTCTGATTAAGATAACTGATCTATTCTCCGAATATGATCTCCATTAATCTCCTACATTGTGGCCATTTGGAGATATATTGTTTGTGTGTACCCTACCATCTAGCGGGCATATCTTTCAATACATAGTCCAAAGCATACAATCCCTGTGATTCTATGACTTTTTCTTCAAATTCTACCAAAAATGATGCAAGGTTAACCAATCCTTCATATGTAGGAAACGATATTTCTTCAGCTCCTACCCTTCGGAAATCTCTTGTGATTCTTGCACATCTTCGCATGGAGACTTCATGTAGCCTGTTCTGTAAATTTTTCAGAGCATCGCCTGAGTCAGACATGCACGAGCTTGCACTCTGCCAACTCAGGTTTCCATCAGCTGTTGGGTTAAATATAGTCTTCCTTCGAATACATGATGTTGTACAACTGGTCTAGATAATTCTCTTGCCCTTCAATATGTACATGCTTCACATATTGCGGTCCTTCAAGTGGATCAATTGGCTCAACCACTTTATTTTAGAATCTTCGAACGACAAGATCATTTTCTTGAAGTCTATAATAGTTTGGTTGTCTATTGCCCAATAAATTCCGAGAAGTACAAGATATGGGTTTGTGTCATCGACAATGTCAATAACTTCAATGTGAGCATATGTTCTTAAGTCTTCGACTTCCACAGGTACTTGGGTTAGTCTATCGATTGGCAGAACCTTTGACTAGTTTGCAAGCCTTAACTGAATAGGAGACCAAGGCAGTCGTGGATTATTCATGCTCTCCCATTTTTGTCTTGTCAATATACTGACATCCGAGCACAAATCTAATATGATATAGTCCATATCATAATCTCCTATCTGTGCAGTCATTCGCAGTTCTCGGCCCATCTTCAGTTTTCTCTCGATATGATTAAATCTTTTTTTGGGTCATAGGTTTTGTGTGGTTTCTTCTATGAGTGCTATCAGTTATGCGACAACATCTTTATCATGGATTAGTGCTAAACAACTTTTAAAAAATTATTTAAGATTACTAACCTTTTTCAGTGGCGACTTCCTGATTAGTTGTTCAAATCGTTCATGCATAGTTCTAACTTGTCCAGATGTCGATGACTAATTGGTATCGACAAATTCTTGTCACACCTTCAAGAAGAATTCTTTCTTTTGTTGGACATCTAGCGTATATTTCTTTTGTTCCACAGATCTCACCTGTGGTTGTCCTTGCTGTGTATTTTGGTATGCTCCCGTCACAACACCTCCTCTTATGACTACAATAATGTGGGGTTATCTTGGTTCGAAAGAAATCATCCGAATATTTACATTGGGGTTTGGATTCAGCTTCTACATGGAGTTAGGGTTAATGACAGTCCTATCCTACCATTTAGCAATAATATATGGACACTGTTCGACATTGTGATCAAATTCTTTACAATATGTACAATTTTTTGCAGGACTTTGACAATCTCGGGAAAAATGTCCAGGATTCCCACAATTATAACATACGATTTGGCTTATTCCTCGACTAAATCCTCCTCTTGGTTTTTGTCCTCGACCTCTAAAATTCCCACCCCCCCTTTGCGGAGGGTATTGTTGTTGTTGAGGATACTAATTCTATTAGTATTGCGGTTGATAATATTGTTGTTGTTAATATTGCGCAGGCTGATACTAAGGCTATGGTCATTCAACTTGCTTTTGCTTATAATTTGTGATTAAGTAGGTATCCATCATTTTTTCTTGCAATAGGTAACGTGCTATACAGTCTTTCTCATAATGACCTACCGACTTACAAAATTTACAATACAGACTAGCGGGTACACTTACAATCTTTTTGTAAGTACATACATTCCTCAGACTTGTGACCTCTAGTCTGACATATTCTACACGAAGTCATTCCTTGGGTGTTTAATGGGTTCGACGCACTTGCTGCGACATAGTTCATGAGTGCTCGACAATTATCTTTATGGTGTCCATCTGTTCTACATCCTTTACACCATAGTTCCTCCTGAACTTCCTTTCCTCTTTTAATGTCCTGGAGCTGCACCAAAATATTGACTAGTTGAGACTGAATTTGGATCATTCCTAAGCCAGTGTCTCCAATTGGCGAGGATTCTAATTTCATTGATATTTTAAGAGCCTCTGTGCGTAACACAAGTTTCTATTGCATCAACATGGTTCAGATATGTGATAGCAAGGCACTAATAAACCATTCCTTGTGTTGCACATCCAACATTTGGAATCTCACTTTGGCCATAAATTTCTTAAATCTGTGGTCAAAGTCCCAAATAGATTTTGTTGGTAGATGCTTAATATATTTGATATCAGTAATGCATTGTGATTCAGACTTTAACTTTTTGAATTCATCTATCAAACCTAGTCGACTTTCATTGAGTGTTTTTGGGAGAAATCTTGCTGGTACTATGGGAAATTTCAAATACCAGTCCATTGCATGACCTCGCAGAGTCATGATCATCTGCGCTTTCTTGATATTCTCATCCTGGATCTATCGTATAGTCCAGACAACATCACAAAGAAACCAATGTTGCTTTGGGTCTTCCAACCTGTTTCTATTGAATATTGGGAGCTTAATGTCAGCTCCAACCATTGTATTTGCTGCTGGTACAACCCGAACAAAATTTGGACTAGTCGGACTTCTTGATCCACTATTTACAGTGTTAGTAGTACTTGTATTTACAAAATTACTTGGAGACAGGTCTGACGATCTTACCTAAGGTACTTTAGGCGATTTGTAAGCACGTTCTTGTTTTGGATCTTCAGTCGACTCTTCTGACTCTTTGTCTCATTTTGATATCGACTAATATTTCTCTTCTTCGTCACAAGATCCTTCGTCTAAGTATGATGCAAACTCGTAGCCTTCTTCTTCATGACCTGTCCTGCAACTCCCTCGTTCTAACATAGTTTTTCTTCTTTATCCGAACTTGAATCTTCTTCCGCTTCTTAAAAATCCTGGCTCTTGTTCAATTCCGCTATCTCCTGGGAACATATCACACTAGGGTTCTGTTGATACATAGCCGCCCTTTTCTATTAAGTCTTTAAAGATGACAGGTATCTGCTACGTGTTCCTTGAATTTTTTTTTCACTCTGCCTCACTGTATGAGGTTATTGTGTCAACAACAAAATCAATAATATATCCCTCTAGGATACTGTCTACCCAAAAATACACATCCCTTGATATAGGGTTGCTTACTCTTTTCATCTGCTCAATCAAGTGAGGATTCCACTCTGTTGGTTCTCCTCCTTGAAAATTACTTTGTTGGGTTGCCAACTTAGACAACCACTCATGCAACATGATGGGAAACTCAGAAAAGAATATCTCATAAATGTCTGAATAAATGTACTGGCCCAACCACTCTGTTGGGTTCCACTGAGATCCTTCACTTTCTTTTCGTGCAAATTGTAACTCTTTGAAGTCCACCTAGTCTTGGATTTTTGGTTTCGTGGGATGCCACAACATATCCCTCACCACAACACTTCAAGGTCCCGACAACATAACCATTTTTTGGCTTTCTTCCCTCTCTCTGTCCCTGGACCCAAGTTCAATCCCTTTCGCTTAGCACAATAATTCCTAAGATATCAACTCACCAGAGCGGAGCTCAATCGGCAACACCTGCACCACAGATGTCGTCTCACCCAAGATATCTCAGTTTTATAGGTAACTGCTAGAACCCGATTTTCGTAGTTTGTGTGGGAGGGTGTTTTAGTCCCTTGGATCTGCGCCAAAGTTTCCAATGAAGACTAGGGAGGTGGGTTACTTATATGCACAGTCCTTCAGCGCTAAGCTATGATCCAACCCTTCTTTATGCGACTTAAGTAAATAAACAATGAACATACAACATAATCATATTCATTAATATAATGCGACATCCATACATTTATCTAATGGTAACACAATAATCAACTAGCCATCCAACACAACATTCACGCATATATCTAATCTACGTCAACATTCACCCATATACACATTATGTAACATGGAAACCCATCCGAGCAAAACCCACAAGGTGCTCTTCATATGGCATGAGGAAATAGATGCACCTTTTGTCTACGCACAAAGCTGCAGACTATGTTCAAGATATTCTATTCTCTCTTTACAAAGTTTTCCTCCCTCTCATGCTCTCTGGTCTTCTCTCTTTCTCTTCCCACTCTACTCTTACTAGCGATTTGTACTCAGCCTGGATTGACTCAACCTTCTCTACTTGTTTGGGAATTCAACTGTAGAACCTCTACTCTGATGCACTCAATGATACAGAGTCATTAACCAAAATTCCTATCTCAAGTCTAGCTCAAGCGTATTTTTCCATGAGTCTAGAGATTACTCATATGCTATATCAGCTAATCAGCTAAAATCGGCTAACCCATCTACAACTTGAATTCCTTCTTTTATAGCCCCATTACAGGCTCGATATAGATCCCATACATGCTTGTTACAGACTCAATATCGACTCAATATAGACTCTAATAGATGAATTACAGACACCTCTCCAGTTGCTATCCCAACCGACTTACTATATTCAGCCAATAGGCTGTCTTTCCTATTCTAGTAACACATAACAAAAGGCACTATCATCCTGAGTTACAAATATGCCTTCATGTGTGTGGTTTCCATCGTCTCCAACTGATATCGTACCCACGATCATTAAGGAATGTCGCTTTTTTAGCGTTATGGTTTATGGTCATTTTCTAGCCGTTACACTATTTGCACACCTGCTTCTGCTGATATTTTGCCATGTCATCTCGTATCTTGTTTTGTCCTTCTGTTGTGGATTACTCATCTGGTACAACTTCCTCATCCCATGCCTTATCTTTGCCTTCTTCTTCTCTTTCCTTCTTCTGTCACAACATCCTTCCCTTTTCCTTGATGCTGCTTCCTCTATCGTAGCTCCTTCCTCTTNATATATATATATATATATTATGGGATCAATAACTAGGTGTTGCATCTAGGATTTGTTTGTCACAAACCCCAGGTCCCTTCATATAAGTACTTCAATCATATTACTTTTCCAAGTGAAGTGTTCTCTATCTAAGATGTACACATATCGTGTCAAGTCTCCTCAAGTGGTTCTCTCCCTAAGCACGAGCTCCAAGTCTCAAATACTTCTCATCATAAGGTTCCTTTATCTCAAATAAAAGCATCCAATGCTTCTCCTCAACATATATCTTGGTTCCACATACAACCCTAAACAATGTGACCTCAATCCAAGCATCCTCAAGTAAAAATTTAATCTTGCCGAGGCATTTCAACTGGTCCCAAAACTTGTAGTTCGACGCACCCTCCTTCCTAATTCCTAATCGTTAACACCAAAAAATGTTCACATAGATCTCCATGGTCTAAACCACAGTCATACATCATATTCCCACCATTATTTCCTCCATTTTGAACTTCACAACTAAAATTCCACTAAACATGGTCCAAAACATTATTATTCCTTCCCCCATAAATAAAGAAAAGTTGAGCATTTATTGTGATTTATCCCCACTCTCTCCAAAAAGAACTAAAAACCCTAAAAATAAGAATGGGTAAAAAAACATAGATAAATACCATGCACAATAAAATACCATGGGTCAAAAAACCTTGGACCATCCTATAAATACACTGTGAAGGTCTCACCACAAACACTTTTGGTCATTCACTTTTTGCCATTCACTCTTAGTCACAGTTTTCACCTTTCGCCATTGTCATAATATTTTTCCATATCATTTCCCAAGGTGTATGTTGAGCTTGTTCCATACCCATTTGGATCCATTCCCCCTATTTTACAACCACTAGGGGAGTAGACTGGAGACCCAAACCGTGGAGCCGTGTGACCATTTCCTTGGATGGCTGCAGTGGCCCACTTTAAAGAAAGGTATGCCTATTATTGTTAGTTAGAAAATAAAATTAAAATCGTAAAAATATTGTTGTTCTTGTTTATTGTAAGTTATTGTTATAAGTCGAGGTTGAAAGATACTTCGCAGCATTGAGCTCTACACTATGATATCATTGATCTAGGGTAGGTGCTTTTGCACATAGTAGGTGAGAAATCCCCACTACAATTTTGGCAGCTCCACTCGATCGATCCTTTTGGATATTTGTTTTTGCAGGTGTATCTGCTAGTTTGTTATACTTGGGTACCTTCATCCATCACAAATCTGACTCCCTTGCCACAGATCCAAACCAGTCTTTCCTCAGTTCCTACCCCCCCAGCCCAAGCCGACAACATTTTCTAAAATAATTGTTAGTTTCGGTCGGACCACACTTATTCAACATAAATATACGACTAGGTCGCACCTTTTTTCCTGATAAACGTGACCTAGGTCCAACCTTCTTCCTCAATAAGTGCAACATGGACCATAAATCCATATCGCAGTTGTATCGATGCTCGAAGTGACCCCAATCGCTATTGTGACGCAGTTTTGTGTGACCTGTCGCACATAAACTCTTGGTTTGTGTGACTTAAGTCTTCCGACTGTTTTCTATCTCGATCGTGAGTGTTTCATAGTTCTGTGCAACCTCGATCGCACTTGTTTTACCGATAGGTGCGACCTGTAGTTTTTAAGTCCTTTTCAGTGTTTGAGATCCTTGTTCCAAACCCCCTTTCTGTGTTCAACCCCTTCCTGACCTGTTTTTATCCATATCTAATCTATTACAACCTGTTAGTTCGTTTTGTGGTCCTATTTTCCTTATATGTGTGCCCCTTGAGTTGAGATTCGTAGTTGAGACCCCCTATGTATTTCCTATATCCTGATCAATTCCTTATGCGCTCATTTACTTGTGTATATTTGATTTTCTGGAAGAATTACTTGTGATTTTGCATGATATTTACTATCATTTACTGTTATTTATCTGCATTTTTGTGTCTTATTTGTGAGATCGCTGGGGTTTATACACATCACATGTGCACACATCTCACACCCTAAAGTAAAACGCTTGGTTCATGACCCCAAGCTAGCCTAAAAATTAGCTTTACTCAACCAACATTGTAGCCTCATTTGAGGACTAAGACAATCTTGTAGCTAAGTTAGGACATGGGGAATATGCATCCAAATAACAACCCTTTGTCACTCACACTTGAGACATAGATCTTATCCATTTGGGGACCAAAATCCTCTTGTACTTGTTGACATGGTCACGACCAGTATGTCAAAGGCCCCCCCCGCTCTACGGGAGTAAGCTACAATGAAGGGGTTCCGAAAGTTAGTGTAGAATACCACACTCCATTATGTATCGAAGGCTAACCCTTCATAGTCATCCTCGTGCATGCCAGAGTATACCAGGTGTTGAGGGCCAAAGGGATGAAGTGCTAGTAAAGCACTCCAGATGTGTCATGAACAAGGTAGCATAGTTTCCATTCTATCTAGGGTTCTTTTACCTGAGGTCCCTCTCGGTAGTGGGATTCTCTTAGCCTATTGTTTTTCTGTTTCATATTGTTTGACTGGAATTTCGTCACCCTGTAGAGGATACAATTTGTGAGGGGCTTCCATCTTGTATCTAGGAGTTTTCTTGACTCATACCCCATAGGTTAGTGTGTCATTTTATTTCTAGGTATTGTTGCTTGTTGTATTTTTGGCCACTTTGTTTTAGAATCGCCTGCTATAACATGTTGTTGCAGTTCAGTTTTAGAGATGGATTTTTGGCCTATAAGCCACCATTTGTACGATCTCCTTATGCACACTTGATTATAGTTGGGTTTTTGAGCCTGCATTTGACACTCTTATGCCTACATTTATTTTACAGCACACCACCATGTCACCATTTCTACACCACACTACTCGCACAGGCTTAGGGGCCATACCCCTTAGTTCGGTTTCTTAAACTATCAGGATCCATATTTGACATCATTCACCCCCTTCAGAGGCATATACTGCCTTTAATTCTGATTCTGGTTCCTATCAATCCAAACCTAGCTCGTTCATCGCCCCACTTATCCCCGTGACTGGTGCACCTCCTAACCCCTTTTAGGGGGGACGGTTGGTAGTGGGATTATGCCCATTCCACCCATCATTCTGGGTATCCCTTCCACCGGAACGATAGGTCCTAGTCCTAGTGGGCCCTTTGCCACCACACACACTATTCCCGGTCTGCTACCCACTAGTGGTGGCCCCACTCTAGCCACCATGGTTCCTACCATACCACCATTCATGCAAGGGGGCAGTGGACCTTCTGTTAAGATTATATATGCTAAGCTATATTATTAGTATTCAATTCAATTTCACAACAATATCATATACCAGATCACTGAAATAAACAATATCACAAGGTCTTTTCGAACAACACCAATCTTGTCTTGAAAGTATTCAAACTTTATTCAAGACAGAGGCTTTGTCAACACATCAACAACTTGTTCATCGATACTCATATACTAGAGCTTTATGGATCCCTTCTGTATCATATCTCGAATGTAGAAATATTGGATTTCTATGTGCTTCAATTTATCATGGAACACTGGGTTCTCTATCATCTTTATACAACTCTAGTTATCACATAGAATCACCGTGGTATCCAACTCTAGTTTAAATAGACCTGACATCAGCTTCTGAAGCCATAAGGATTCACAACTAGTAGATCAGGTTGCTATGTATTATGCTTCAGCCGTGCTAAGAGCAACACTGGACTGTTTTCTGCTAAACCATGAAATCATAGCAGACCCCATACAATAACATCCACCTGTTGTGCTTTTTCTGTCTAAGACACTTCCAGCCCAATCTGCATCTATATAGCCATACAATTTTTAGTCATGGTTTCCATCATAGTATAGACTAAAGTCTATTGTTCCTTTCAGATGTCTCATCACATTTTTTGCTTCTACCAGGTGAACAATTCTAGGTTGAACTAGATACTGACTCAAGGTGTTCTTCCATGATATCTCCATCATGGGAGGTTATTGTGGTTATGTCATATCATGATCTTTAGATGTTTCATCTTCACGGAGGAATGTAGCCTCTACATTTCTGGGAGGTGCATCTTCCTCATATACTTCTTCATGTTGACATTTTCTAGATATATTGAGAGCTGCTTCTTCATTGAATGTTACATCTCTACTAATTTCCATGTGACGGAATCTGGGAATGTAAATTCTAAATGCCTTGGATACTTCATAGTATCCAACAAATATTCCCTTCTTTTCGGAAGGGTCCAACTTGGTTCTTTTCTCTTTCGGTATGTGAACATATACTAGACAACCGGATATCTTGAGGTGACTTACTTCAGGCTTCTTTCTCGTGAACATCTCTTCTGGAGTCTTGAATCCAAGGGCACTGTGGGATACTCTATTTTGTACATGGACGATAGTTCCTGCTGCTTCTTCCCATAGATGCATTGGAAGATCTTGATCATATATCATTGTCTTCACTGCCTCCATGATGGTTCTGTTCTTTTTTTCGGCAACACCATTTTGTTGAGGATTGTAGGGAGTAGTTAGTTCATGATCTTGATTCCAACATCTTTACAAAAGGATTCAAATTCTTTTGAAGTATATTCTCTGCCATTATCTGATCGGAGTGTCTTGATTCTTTTGTCTGAAAGGTTTTCTATCAAGGCTTTGAATTCCTTGAATTTTTTAAACACTTTGTTCTTTGTTTTCAAGAAGTATATCCATGTTTTTCTTGAACAGTCATCAATACATGTAATATAGTATTCAAAACCACTCAAGGACGTGGAGGACATTGGACCAATGTACCTTTAGTTTTTGTTTCACTCTTTGGAAATGGATTCTTGATATTCTTTCCTTTTGCACATCCTTTGCAAATGCCTTCATGGTTGATATTTAAGTCTAGTAATCTTGTCACTACTTTGATCACATGAGGTAGTGCTTTGTAAATCATGTGGGTGAGCCTCCTATGCCATAGTTCACTAGGGTTAGTGGTCTCATGAATAAGGGTTGTTTCTAAATGTCCCTTGAGTTTATACAAGCCTCCTTCTTCTTCACCAATGACAACTGCATCTTCAATTGAATTTCCTTTGGGCCACATGAGTACTTGTCCATCTATGAATGCAACTCTATTTCCTTTATTATCAAATTTTGAGATAGAAAGTTAGTTCTTCTTTATACCTGGTACATATAAAACTTCCTTCATCTTCAGGGGGTTTCCTGAATCAAGCTTGTAGCTTGCTTCACCAATTCCTTTGATTGGATAATGATAGTCATCTCCTAGAGATACTTTCTGAGGAGAGTTCTTTTCTTCAAGTTTTGACATAATTTTCTTTTGTCCCGTCATGTGCTTTGAAGCACCACTATCAATAAGCCATGTGTCTTCTCCAGGTGTTACATACCCAGAGAGTGCAGAGAATAGTACATACTCTTCTGCATCTTCTTCTCTTGCTTTCTTTCTCTGAGGTTCTTCTTCTTCTTCTTCTTCTTCATCCTCATCTTCATCTAGATGTGCATGATGTATTTTGTTGTTGTTCCTCTTCTTGTATTCTTCTTTCTTCAAAGGAAAATTTCTGGCAATGTGTCCTATCTTATCGCAATTGAAACATTGAAAGTTGGAGTAGTCTGTCTTTGGGAAAATTTCTGTTGTTCTTTGGAACCTTGTGGGAGGTTGAGACTCCTTGTGGTTTCTCTTCTTCTTCTCTTGGTATGGGTGGCTAGGTATTGATCAGCTTCCTTTAGTAGAGATTATTTATTGTCCACTCTAGCCTCCTCTTGAATACAATCTTCCCATACAATATCAAACTTCATGCTTTCCTTTCTGGCACAGATAGTTTGGATGAATGAATCCCAGGGTATAGTGAGACCATTGAGAGCAGTCATAACCAACTCATGTTCATTGAGGGTGTCTCCAATGGCTTCTAGTTGTTCCTTGAACTAGGAGACCCTTGTGAAATAGTATTGGATGGATTCTCCATGACTCATCTTGGTTCTCTTCAATTGATCTCTTAGATTCATCTTTCTGTTGATGTTTATTCCTTCATACATCCTTGCTAGGGAATCATACATTTATTTCAGAGTCTTCTTGGATAACACTTGAGGGATCAAGTGATCCTTGATAGAGTCAGCAATAATCATTTGTGCCCTAATCAGATCATTTTTGTGCTTCTCCTTAGCTTCAGCCTCATTAGGTTTTGCAACTTCTTTCTCGATATCTTTGTCAAGATCATTCTCCTTGTGAATGAGGCCAATTTTGTATTTCCATGCTCGGTAATTCTCTATGCCTTATAGTTTGTCCTCAAGCTTGGTGCTTGGGGCCATCTTATCAGGAGATTACAAAAAAATTGAAATTCTTGAAAATGAGAAACTTATCTTACCGGGAGATGCGCTTGACTGGTGTGCCTGGTTTCTGGATATCTCAAGTATTCACCTTTCAAAACCGACTTGCAATATTCTGTAGTGTAGTTTTCTGCTCCAATATAAAACTAGGGTTTGACTTTCCCAGAGATCTATCCACTCAAATTTTTTTTATCTCAAGCTCAGTGGATGTGCTCTAGGAGGGCACAACTTTCTATGCATTCAGATGTTTAAAAATCCAATTTTCTCCGAAACCCTAATTTCTTGTCGGAGAGGGAGAGATGAATTTTTCACCTTGCGAAAGATGTCCTATTCAAGTTAGCTTTGATACCATGTTAACATTCTATATGATAAGATATATTATCAACATTCAATTCAATTTCACAACAATAGCACATACAGGATCACTGAAAGAAACAGTATCACAAGATCAACACAAATTTACCCCAGGAAAACCCTAAAGGGAAAAAAACCCAGCAAGAAAAGCTTCCTCAATATAGATGATCAAAAAGATAAAAGACAAAACCTCAGACTGGTCCTTCTCCTCCTTGCAGATAAAACTCTCTCTCTCTCTCTCACATGCTACACAAGTTTGTATCTGTGTGTTTCAAATGAGGAGTCTCTCTCTCTATTTATATTCTTCCTCTCACTTAACTTTTCACTCAACTAAGTCGGCCCTACTAAACTTGATTGGGCCGGCTTCTCTAGGAGGACTCAAAACAACTTAATATTATATTTAGGAGGGTGCTAATGAACTGACTTACAATGGAGGGTTTTCCTCATGACTCTCTACTGACCTAATACAATAATATCATCCTAACAGAGGAATAATAACATTTTCGAAAGGTTCCATCAATAAAATAGATTTAGAATATTATTCGAAGTTACAATAATTCAACAGCTTCCACTTCATTCCGGCTATTCAATACCATCCCTTTGACTACCCCTATTATCGAAAGTAAACCTAACCCACCCCCATTCATCCATGGGAACTACATTCCTGCTGGCACCATCAACATTATTGGCCCTTCCCGATCCACTTTCAGGTCTGGTCTACCTTTCATGGCTAGTCTCAACATGCCTTATTTGGTACGGTTGACCAATCACCCTATTCTTCATAACCCATTCTGGCCTCCCATGCGTACCAAACTCCCCTCAGAAATCCCTAAGTTTGAGGGAAAGGAGGGAGAAGACCCCCAAAGCCATATTATGTCATTCTGCTTATGGTGTTCATCTAACAACATAGTGGATGATTCTGTCTGATTGTGGTTATTCCAGCGCACACTCACAAGTGTTGCGGCCAAATGGTACATCGAACTACCTCATGCCACCTACCCGAACTTTTCCTTTTTAGCTTCGATGTTTCTCCAATATTTCCAAATTCTAGTTACCCATTTGATATGATTAGGGTGTGGAACTTCTATTATCATTTAGACAAAACACAACTACCCATATCATGGATCATATCCATGAATGTCGATGTTGCCATAGCTTGTCTAAGATCTAGTTAAATGATAGAATTTTCCTAGATTGGTTCTTAAAACCTTACTCCCCCCCATTTCCAAGGAAATTGCTTCTGAGATCCCACAAACCAAGGAGGAATCCATCTTGAAGGCACAACAGTTTGATCTGATCTACGCCTAATCGGGTTATCTGTATACCATTATAGTCGATGCTCCCCATGCTGGCTCCTCATGTCGAGATACGCTGGGGGTTCCCATGTTGCTGATGGAGTCATTGACTCTATTACTCAACATCCCCACTTTTACATGGCCTCTTCTTCGATGCCACCCAATTTCGGTAACACCCCTAGTGTTTCCCAATCGGGTTACACCCCTGATTTTTCATGCGTAATGGCTCAGTCTAGAGACACATCTTCATATGCGTCTCCCACACCAGTTCCTCATGTTCATAGACCAAATTGCTTGGCACACTCTTCTAATAGCCAAATGGTCATATTTGCATCCCCACCAGCTTCTCCTTTGCAACCTACTCCAACTCTGACCTTGACTCCTCCTGCACCTCTAGGATAGTTCTATGCACATTAGAACCTCCCCAATCAACCCACCCCCAATATTCAACAAGGGCAGGGAAGACGACGGAGAGGTAGGAACTATGGAAACAACCAACCTCGAGGAGGTGGCCAACAACCCAACCCTTTAAACGATAACAGAGCCAACCCCACTGCACAAAATCCCCAGCGTCCACCTAGACC
The DNA here is from genome assembly GCA_001517045.1 of Pseudotsuga menziesii. Classification (NCBI taxonomy): domain Eukaryota; kingdom Viridiplantae; phylum Streptophyta; class Pinopsida; order Pinales; family Pinaceae; genus Pseudotsuga; species Pseudotsuga menziesii. The sequence goes on along the minus strand of LPNX010100428.1, from coordinate 168,679 downwards.
TAAGAAGAACCCGTAGTTATGGGCTAACCATCCATGCGCCATTTGTAACACTTATGACCATTATACACATCAGTGTCCTCATATTAATTGCGTCTCCTATTTACTCCAAACTGATAACCAACGTGACCCCAACGCGGCTGCTCCAGCTCAACCAAACCCAACACCACTGGGTCCTCCACCTATGGTGCTCCAAAACACCCTACCAAATCAAGGAATGGTTGCAACCCAACCCTTGGTACCACAAATTCCCACTCCCACTACTGTAGTTCCACCCATTGATTCTGGTGTCCATCACCTCATGACGTTATCGATTGATGTCAACCTACAGACTCGACAAAACCAATATGGCTCCACCTCAGAAACCGTTAACCCCTCTACGACATTTACTTCCACCACTCCCGATATGTCTTTGCATTTTTTGAGACCCCTCACAGACGAGATTTCCAAAGTCCTGCGATTCCCTTTGCGTCGCGTCGTGAACCACTTCAATGCCAGAGCCGCGCTCAACTACAGTATAGTCGATGACTTGTCCTATTCTCCCTCGGCCATGTCTTCTCTGGAAGTTCTCAAAACTTTCCCTTCGCAACGTAAAGTGTTGTTATCCACGTTATGTGTTGTCGATCACCTACGAACTGGATCAAGGAGAACCTCATATTCCATCATCCATTTCCTTCCAAGTTCCAGTCACGATTCAAAATTTGGTTATTCATCGATGCATCATTGATGAGGTGGAATCCACCTGTGTTATTTCAACCTTTATTTGGAAGAAACTTGGATCGCTAACCCTTCAAACTTCTTCCACTACTCTTCGCACTTATGATGTCTGTGGTTCTCAACCCCAGGGAATCCTCATGAATGTCCTTGTTGAGTTAGCCGACTAAATAGTTTTGATTGACACTGAGGTTGTCAATGCCCAACTCGATTACAATATCCTCTTAGGACGTAGTTATAGGTATGCAATGCGAGCCATTGCCTATATCATTTTTCGACTCTTTATGCCCCCCCATGATGGGAATATCATGACCATCGACCAAATGATGTAATATGATCCAAAGGGACTGACCACATCGGAACACATACTCCCTACTATCGACACAACCATTGAAGGCATGTCCATACCTTCCTTGTCTACTGCTGTCCCAGGGTTATTTTCCAGCATTCCTATGACGAACACCTTTTTTTCCTTACCAACTCCTCCTTCGCCGACTGATATATCAGATTTGTGCACTATCACATCGAGTAGTGTTTTGACCTCATCGCAACGTCAATAGCAACCTCAACCACAGAACTTCGGGAATTATTGGGGTTCATTCCCTGTCCACATGATTCCCTTCCTCTTTCCACCTTTCGACATCGTGAGTAAGCCCACCATGGCTACTCTCAACCTGCCTAGTTTCACTTTAAGTATTCCTCTGTGGTACTTGGACCCACTGACCCCTCCCTTGACTCCCCTGATTGTGTTGAATCCCGTCCAATCTATCAAGATGATGTCACACCCACCTCCTGGTAGAAAAATGACTGTTTCTGTCTCTATTATTGATCCCCCTCCTTCCATGAAGACTAGGTGCTCCCCCTCCCTCCAAAAACTGAATACCAATCGCTCCTTAGTGACCTTCGCAAGCACTCACATGAGTACGACATTACTATCCTTGAGGATATCCACCCTCTATCTTCTTCCTAGGACACTACCAACACCATCTACATGATCTCTAGCTCCAGTAGTTCATCGCCCTCCTCGGTTGTAGAAGATCCATTCGATCTATCCATGCGCTACTTTCACAATGATAAGGAGATTCTTGAAGCTATTTCAACTCCTGAATATCCTTAGGATGATATCCACCATCGCTCCTTTGTTATCCCTGATGAGCCTTCTTCATCGTCGGACCAATTCTTTGTTGAAGCGAAAGACTTCATCCGTGGAAGTGTCGACTGGTTAAAAAACCCAATTCTGGCACTTGTCGCCTTTAAAGAGGGTAATATGGCTAACATATCAATAACTATTAAGGTCAATATATCAACCACACCCGAGATAGTTTAATATATTACACTCAGAGCGTATTTCTCCCCTGAAGAAGTTACTTCCTACAAAGCACTTTTTTTTCCAGGAATTTTGTGATATTTTCACTTGATCATACACTAAGATTCCTGGTCTTGATCCATCCATCATCGAACATTGTATCGAAACCTAGCCTAATGTTACCCCCGTTCGCCAAAAGCAACGACCCATTCACCTGTCAAAGGCCCCAGTCGTCAAAGCTAAGATCGAGAAACTGTGGAAAGCAGGTTTCATATACCCCATCTTGTATACCACTTGGGTCTCCAATCCTGTTCTCTTCAACAAAAAAAGGGTACCATTCACGTCTTTATTGACTTCCGTGACTTGAATTTGGCGTCTACCAAAGACAACTTCCACATCCCGTTCATTGATCATATCATTGACGCTTGTGCCGACCATGAATTCTTTTCGTTCATGGATGGTTTCTCTGGTTATAACCAAATTCAGATCGGTAAAGAGGATCAGTACAAAACCACTTTCACTACCCCCTAGGGCACATTTGTGTATCGTGTTATTCTGTTTGCCCTTAAAAAGTTTGGAGCCACTTTTCAGCGGGCCATGAACTTTTGCTTCCACGAACTCATTCACATTATCTTGGTCTATTTAGAATACCTTACGACTCGATCTCGGAAGCGTTCTCAACATTTGGATGACTTACGACAAATATTCCCGTGATGTCACAAATATACCTATTATCCCTAAAGTTGAACCTAGACTATTGGTGTTCAAGCTCAGAGAAATATTAAAGATAATTCAATATAATGAAATCAAATTAAAAATAGAGCTGGTATGTAATCAAAGGTACTGGGAAATCAAATAACCATCACAGAACTGCATGACATAAAATAAGATACAAAATTCAATAACAGAAGGGATTACGAGCATCAATTTACAAAATGAACTTGGTTATGTAATTAGGTATTAAATGGTAACTGCACTTTATCATAAGAATCTTGCAATGGATTGTAAGATGACCATACACAGGATAAAATCATAATAAAAATACAATTCATAAAGGAAAACAAAACAAGCTAATGATCATAATCATATCAAAGTAAGTTCTGTATTAAAAATGCAAAGAGTATTTATGTCTTACAGTTCATATTCAAAACTGGATTCCCATCTATGATTCCAAACCCCTTCTTCCATTTCGGTTCTTTCATATATACAACTAATTTCAAAAATTAACAAGGTTTCTAGATCCTTAAATTCTAGATCTTGAATAACCAAAAATAGTAAATCTGTTTAAAGTAGGACTTCATTTAAATTTACACAAATACTTAGGACTGCCATGTGGACAAAAACAGAACAACCTTATCTATTGTTTGTCAATTCTATTGAATCGATACTAATCAAGATCTCCTCTTAAAGACTTTTTGAAACTTCAGCTAATAAGGTCATATCATGAAGGACTTGTGATCTCTTTTGTAACCTGGTGTATTCAACATCCTGGTTTAGCTCCTTGCTCTGCAACTTTCTATTTTGATCCAATACTTTATCATACTGCTCCTGTAAAGCCCTTTTCTTCTTCAGTATGTCTTTGGCACTATAGACCAACTTCTGATAATCAACCTCCTTATCTTCTAAATCCTCTTGCAACCTTTTATTTGAAAGCATTAAATTTTCATTCAGCTCATGCAAGTACTCATTTTGTTTTTTATAAGATATAATGAATTTCCTTATCTGTTTCAATTATGGAATAAGATTTGATTCATCCTTATCCACCATGCTATCTTCTTTCTGTATAGACGCTAGACCTATATCTATTTCCTCTTTATCATAATTTTTCTTTCCTGTGAAAAATATTTCTAGAATATGTTCACCCCTTCCTTGTAATTCCACAAATGCTTCATCTTCAGAAACCTGCTCTTTGTTTATTGGTTGAACCATATCATTGCTTATTGACTACTCTATAACAACCAATTCACTATATTCTATAAGATTTGGGCCATCTTCGATTTCAAGTTTTCTTCTTAATCGAGTTCTATGTCTTACACTTGAATCCACAGCCTTACCCTTTAAATATTTTACTAGCTTAACAACACATGCTTCTGATAATTCATTGTTCACCTATGACCCTTTCTCTGCTAACCCATCATTATCTGCATTTAGGGTTTCCTCTTGCTCTATTTGGTTATCTGCATTATCTAGGGTTTCCTCTTGCTCTGTTTGGTTATCTGCCCTTAAGGTTTCCTTCTCTGCATCAAAACCAAATTCAAAGAGAAATTCCTTCCACGTTTTCCCCTTTTTCTTCAAATGAAAAACAATTAACAACTTGATTAGCCCCTGATGGAAAATGGAACGCACTGTATGTTCTTGATGACTGTGAACCCTTGCAATCATTTTCTGGATACTTTTCAACAGATAATAGGTCAAGTTCATTTTCTTTTCTCCACTGAGATGCATCAGAAAACATAATTGACACCTCAAGACTCTGTCATAACGGCCCTCATAGGTTATATAGTTTTGGATAATATCCAATGGTGTTTTCCAGATAGGTTTCAACTTCATAACATGTATACCATTCTTCCAATCAAGCCTTTCAAACCCTGGCAAAATAAATTTGCTGAAATCGGCCTCAAATGATTGTTGTTTGAACCATTTCTCTCCTTCAGACGATACACCAATGGCGTCTGCTATATTTCTTCATTCCCTATTATTTTTAAGTATTCAAACCAAACAACTTCATCATTGTAATTTTTTATGAATGCCCTAGTTACCTGTTCATTGTGCCCCTGCAACTTTTCACAAAATGGAAACCAGCCAACATCCTACATCATCTTCGCTGATCTAGGGCATTCATGAACCCACTGTATAATATCAGGTTCAATTCTGCACAAAAATCCTCCAGGTCTCTTGTTTTTAGTCATCCTATGTGAACCTAGAATACCTTCTTGTGTGAAAAACAAAACCCTTACTCCAAAACATGCAGCTACAATGAATATGGGATTCAATTCAGAAACCCTATGTGTATGGATACATTACTGCATGAACCCTTGTCATTATGATGAAGTATGGAGTTGAATACATGTTTAATGAAACTACTTCTACCTGTGTACAAACCTTAGCCTGTACCTACACTCCATCATTATAATAACCAAAAACTCATATCATGAATCCCATCAAACTGACAATTGCCAGCGCTGCAATTTTTTATTTTTGATATATGCTGCCAGTTTATAAGTAAATTTATATATGTACTTTACTTCATGATATACTTTGCTTCAATACGAATCCATAACCTTTGATAGATAAATTATTTGAGCCCTTATTGAGGTTTCTAAAAGAAAACATAATAAAAATCATAAAATAAAACTAGGGTAAAGATTTGGATAAATTTCCACAATAAAAATGTATGGTAAAACAAAGATTATGATCTTCAAATGAAAACACTTAAGAAAAATAAAATGAAATCTCTAAGATAAATATGAAAAACAATAATAAAGATAACATCTGGCTCTGGCTGGGGATAAATCTCTCCCTGTGAGGCTTTAAGAACATCTTGACCCGTGCCTTCTGAAATCTGCTAAAGTCATAATTTTTGTCTTATAGGGATGGAGTCTTATTCATGAAACTAAAATGATATATACAGTGAATATGTACGATGACCTTCTGCCACTAAATATGTGTGGAAATACTTTAGAAAACGTCCATTCACTGGACCTGCAATCTCCTCACCACTCAAATTCTGTAAAACAAAAGTATTATTTCCCAGAATCTTGATCACTGTAAAAGGCCCTATCCACAAATTATCGAACTTTCCATGCTTACCTTTTTTGTCCTTTAGTGCATCCCACCTGAGAACAAGGTCACCCACTGCAAAAACATATTTTTTAACTTTCTTATCAAAACTTTCTTTCACCTTTTTTCTGTGTCTCTCAGTTGTATTTTCAATGGTTTCTCTCTCCTGTTGCAATTGGATTATTTGAAACATTCTTCTTCTTATATCATCAGGTTCTTCTTTTATTTCCTGCAAGAATTTAATTATTGGGGAAGCTAATTGAACAGGAAACAAAGCATCAACTCCATATACCAATTGAAAAGGGAATGTCCCAATTGACTTCTTTATAGTTACTCTATCAGCCCAGAGAGAAAATTTTAATTTGGTATCCCAACTCCTTTTATTTTCAAATAACATTTTCTTGATAATGTTCACAATATTTTTATTACTAGACTCTGCTAATCCATTACCCCGTGGGTAATATGGTGTGGACTGTTTCAAGCTAGTATTATTTTCTTCACAAAATTTAACCATCTTTTTTTATTTAAAAGCAGGAGCATTATCAACAATTAATTTCCTAGGGCATCAAAATCTGCTAAGAATATTTTCCTGAAGGAAATTAATTATGACTTGTTCAGTTTCTCTCCTTGTGGGGATTGCCTCCACCCACTTAGTGAAAAAATAAATGGCAGTTAAAATCCATTTGTGCTGACCACTAGAAGGAGGATGAATTTCTCCTATGAAATCTAAACCCCACTGCTGAAATGGAAAGTTTACTGTTATAGGTTTCAAGGGTAATGACTGAAGTTTATGCTTACCTACAAACTTTTGACACTCCAGACATGCTCTGACCTGATGATATACATATAAGAAAAGAGTAGGCCAACAATATCCTACTCTTAGGATTTTAAATGCAGTTGCCTTCCAGTACTTGTGCCAACCACATACTCCACTATGCAATTCAACAGTAACAACATCAACTTCTGATTTTTCCAAACACTTCAACAATATTCCTCCGGGATCTTTCCAATACAAGACTTGATCTATTAAAACGTATTTCATTGCTTTAAGTTTTAATGATCTGCATTCATTTCTATTCAATTCTTGAGGGCATTGTAAATATACAATTTATTTATACCAAGAAGAATCAAAATATGCCTGCTATCCAATATGTTGCCATTTGTCCCTCCTCTTACTGCTATCTTTGTGTGCTTGTCATTATGTGAGCATTTGGTATTGATGTTATATGCAATTTTATGCCATTTGGCACACTCATTGATGGAACATGGAGACTTCACAACACTGGGGTGTTGACTGACCGATAAGAACCTGCTTGATGCAATGCTACCTTGTGGATGCTCCATGAATGCTACAACGTTGAAGCTCGAGCTTGATGCTTGTGCTCTTAATAGTTTAAGCATAAATAAAATATCACCAACCAATAATGGATGGAGATATGAAATAATAAATGTAGACAACCATAACCTGTAACGCAATAAGACTCATCCAATGGACTTGTGTGCAAGCTTCCTCTCAAAAGTTGGTGACTTCGGATAAATTGCTCACTATCGGTGTTTTCATTTTGTTTTTGTTCAGTGGTAATCCCACACAACCATAGGGAATAATGAATACAAAAATGTACATTTCAAAGTGTTTGAAAATATATTTGATGCGTGGTGCACAAAAGGCTTGGTGACTTAGTGTGCATGAAATCTAATGCGATAAATGGTGAAGGCTATATAAGTGGAGGCTATGAGTGGACCATGGCTATGAAGCAAACACTTTGGAAAACCAAATTTGATCCATTTTAAAGTTTTAATGGCAATGTGAAGAGAAGTGAAAGTTTTAAGAAATAAAAAGTAAAGGTTTAAAATAATAATTTTTATTTATTTTTAATTAAAAACATAAAATAATAATTTCAACAAAACTATTATTTAATAATGTTAATTTTTTAAAATAAAAACTATCATTTTATGAAAAAGAAAATGCATGGTTAATATCTTATGGAATCATACCTTAAGAGCATGAAACTTGGAAAATTTGAAGGAATTTTAGAAAAAGAAATAAGATGATGTAGGATAGTGAAAAATGTGCAGACTTCGGGGAGATTACTTTGGAAATTTTTTGTGGAATAGATTTGGTACCAACATCTGGCTCCTTCTGGGGATAAATCTCTCCTTGTGAGGCTTTAAGAACACTTTGACCATGTGCCTTTTGCTTCCAACTATAACAATGCTCTACTTACCACTCATACCATTCACTGAAAGCTGAAAATACCAGTGCCATTATTAGGTTGGAGTCATGACCTCGTTTCAAACCTTGAAAACATGCTCTTCTTATACTGCAAAAGCAAATTGCAAATTCAAACTGCTCATACTGCAAACTTAAGGAAATGCTTGAAGCATTAAGATTATTTATCCTCACTACTATTCTAATCACTGAACTCTGCTTGATCAAGTATAATCCCATTTCCAATGTAGCCATGCAAAAATTCCATCAACCAACCAAAACTTGCTTCTAAATTTGAGCATATACACAATAAAAAATATTGAAAAGCATAGCTCATACTCACCTCCATTGAAATCTGTTTCTAAGAAATTAATGATAGAAGATTTATAGTTCACTATTGAATCTAAGTAACTTGCAACAGGATCATAAAAATTACCAAAAATTACCTCTTCTTGTTGCTTGTCTTCGGTGAATCCAAGCTGACTGATTTCTGAAAAGTATTGTTCGATTGATGAGGACTGGATGAACAGTTCTAGTAATTCTTTGTCGCTGCCTTTCTCAAAACCTGATCGATAATTGTCAAAGAATAGATCATTGTTGAAAATATCAACAAACCCTGATGTAGAAATCTGGTGCTCAAGAGTTTCCATTGAGTATTTCTCTCCTCTTTCTTTCTCATGGGTGTCACTGTCACATACAGCATCATAACTAAAGGGTTCGATAGGTGTTTGAAAAAACTGCTCTTCTTCATCAAGATACCTATCACACTTAGGCTGATCTTTATGAATTCCTAAATTTTGAATATCAGTAACCTCTACTTCATGATGTTCTTCAATCTGTTGGTTAACATTCGATGAAGAAGAAAATATAACGAACTGATTTGGTAATTTCTCATCATCAGATTTAAAACTGGCATACACCGGTTGATTGTTGAAAAATTCAATATATATATA
>LPNX010100428.1:119034-159653 GCA_001517045.1 Pseudotsuga menziesii | reverse complement strand
AATTCCTTTCTTCATCACCTGAATATTCATCATAAATAGGCTGATAAAAAACATCATGAAGAGTATTTTCTTGACTCTCCAAATTTTCCAAAAGAGTGTATGAAATTTCATCATTAAAGATTTGACCTTCAAAACCTTTAGAAATTTGAACTTTATAAAATTTTTCCTCATGAGTTTCTTGGAAGGATGACAGCGCATGAGCAACTTGATCGGTTTTCAAAAGTGAAGACTTCAGTTCTATAATGCTATCATCAGTTTTCATAACAGAATTTTGAAACATTTCCTCATGTAAAACATAATTAATAGAATAAACGACATATAACGAGTCTGCTTCCTCATTTTCTTTAGCAATTTTTGAATCCACAGCTTCTTCATTATCCATTTCTAGTTCATGTTTATGGGAAGAAGTCATCTTGAAGATCATTAGAGAACTGATGAATATTGTGAGGAACAATTTCTTCTTTATCAATATCTTTAGTCTCATTATGCAATTCATATTCCTCACAACAATTTTCAAATAAAAACTCAGCTGAAAAGTACCTTTTACAGTGCTTATGGAATACTGTGTGAAAATCCTTCAAGGACAAAATACTTGAAGGAGGTAATGAGAAATACCATTCATGTGCATCACCATCCAATGAATACATGAACATCTTCATACGAACATCCTCGTTCTGTAGATCTAGCAGATTCATGCATTCATGGAACTTGATGAGGTGATCAACATGATTATCTTCTCTCCTTTCTCTGAAGATAGGAAGAAAATATCCCCATTCTGTCATACTCGGTATTGGATGTGGGAAACCAGGAACTGTAGAAAATTCAAGAGGTGCAACCCTCCGAGCCACAATGGTCTTCATTCGATCTTGTGATGGCATTCTAGATCCTCAACAAATGGAGTCGCCTCTGAATTCTTTGGAGTCGCCTGGTGAATAAATTTGCATTCATTATGTCACCAGCCTTTGTTCACCATCAAAGTCTAGATATATTCATTGTCATACAGCCCAGGGAAGTATGTCTTCGTTCCTCTGTCCCCGGAAACGGTGCCAGAAGATGTTATCACTAAAAGATGCACCTTGATTGCATAAGGAGCATGGCTAGTGAATCTTTAAAATTGGTTTAATGGGTAACTAAGTTGATAGAGTGATGGAGGTATAACAATACAAATATCAGGATGGGTTTAAAGATCAAACAACAGGAAATGTATCATTGTAAAATACAGGATGATCGTCAACATGATGATCGTCAACGGGATGCATGTACACATTTTGCGCATGTACAAATCAAAGCATCCACACACATGGGATGAGGGCCTCCCCTATGTACAACACAGCTATAACTGGGCCCTCCACAGCTCAACCAACCACAGCCCCTTTCAGGTGGGCTTGATATTCCAGCTACTATGTCCCATTGACGTAGCCATGCCATTTGCAGCTACTCAGACTGATTCAGCTCATATCTAGTCTGAAGTTTCCAAGGCGAACAACTTCATTGAGTGCATTCAACACATTCTCCAATAGGTTCATGACGTATTGGACAGATCCAATGCTAAGTACAAGCAGCGACATGATCAACATTGGGTTCAACACAACTTCCAGGCGGGCGACAAAGTGTGGCTACATTTGCAGAAGGAGCGCCTCGCTGGACCCCACTACAAGCTTCACCCGCTCCGATATGGGCCATACACCATCACTAAGGCTATCGGGGATTGCTAATTTCTACCACAGGTTCTGGGCCTTGCTAGTTTCTACCGCAGGTTTGTGTTGGGATTCTCTCATATCACTTGGCCCTTAAGTCAAGTCACCAAGGGAGGAGCGAAAGCAAAATTATTTTGGTCAAAAACTCAACAAAAAGAATTTGCAGAATTGAAACATCGCCTCCGCTGTTCCCCAGTGCTCACATTACCATACTTGCAACAACCATTTGAGATCAAGACAGATGCCTCTGACTATGCTATTGGGGCAGTCCTTACTCAACAAGGGAATCCAGTTGCATATCACAGTGAGACATTGTCTGACACAGTCCGCAAATATCCCACTTATGACAAAGAGATGTATTCCATTTTACAGGCTTGATGACAATGGAAGCATTACATTTTGGGGAAGGAAACGATCATCCACACAGACCACCGACCCCTGCAGTTCATACAAACACACAGGAATTTATAGAACGATCGCCATCAAAAGTGGTCCACATATCTACAACAGTTTCATTTGAACATCAAGTATAAGAAGGGAAGCACCAATAATGTTGCAGACTGCCTCAGTCAACCACCGATCATGGCGATAACCATCGTGCTCAACTCTTGTGGGCATGAGACTTCTGATTGGCCGCTTCTCTACAAGAGCGGTCCAGAATTCAGCCACACATACCAGACACTCTTGGAGGGAAACCAAGTTTCAAAATTTCACCTCCAGGATGTACTACTATGTTAGATAGGACACCTTTGTGGTCCTTCAAGCAAGCGTGCCAAGATGACTTGGGAAGCACACTACAGTCGGGTCGCTAGGCATTTCGGGGTTGAGAAAATAGTGGCAGTACTATAGAAGTATTTCTATTATCCGAACCTTCGACAGGACGCTGGGAAGTACATCTGATCCTGCAATGCCCGCGCCATTGGCAAACCATCCATCAAGAAGCAAGGCCTCTATACTCAGTTTCCTACCCCTAGTCGACCTTGGGAATCCATCTCCATGGATTACATGTCGGTACTTCCTTCTACTAAGCACGGCAACGACTGTGTGTTTGTGGTCATTGACAAACTCTCAAAGATGGCCATAATGGTAGCCTGCAAGAAGAATATCACAGCAGAATCCACTGCTAAACTCTTCTTTGATTGAGTGTGGGTACACTTTGGGATCCCATAGTCTATAATCTCAGACCGGGATAGCATATTCCTTAGTACATTCTGGTCTAGCCTATGGTCAATGCTAGACACCAAGCTCACTGATTCCACATCTTTCCATCCCCAAACTGATGGCCAAACAGAGGTCGTCAACAAGATGATCGTACACATTTTGCGCATGTACAACTCAAAGCATCCACGCACATGGGATGAGAGCCTTCGCTATGTACAACACAGCTATAACCGGGCCCTCCATAACTCAACCAACCACAACCCCTTTCAGGTGGGCTTGGGATTCCAGCCACTATGTCCCATTGACATAGCCATGCCATTTGCAGCTACTCAAGTTGATTCAGCTCATATCCAGTTTGAAGTTTCCAAGGCAAAAAACTTCATTGAGTGCATTCAGCACATTCTCCAACAAGTTCATGACATATTGGATAGATTCAATCCTAAGTACAAGCAGCGACATGATCAACATCGGGTGCAACACAACTTCCAGGTGGGCGACAAAGTGTGGCTACATTTGCAGAAGGAGCGCCTCACTGGACCCCACCGCAAGCTTCGCCCACTCCGATATGGGCCATACACCATCACCAATGCTGTCGGGGAAAATGTCTTTGGGCTCAATATTCCACCATTCCTTGGTCTGCACCTAGTGTTCAATGTGGACTACCTTCGGCCCTACTTTCCACCTCTACTGGACACATCAGCCATGGCAGAACAACTCACACCAACAGAGTTAAACCCCGACTACATGGAACAAGCCACAACTGATTGGATTATGGACACACAGATCAAGAAAACCCTCCAGCAAAAGATCCAACTATATCGAGTTGTCAAAGCAGGCCAACTCCTTCACCAGGGAAAGTGGCTCACTAGGGACCAAGTTCATCAGAAGTTTCCTCATCTCATGGAGGAGCTCAACACAATGGGGACCATTGCTTCCTAAGGGGGGAGGAATGATCCAGGAGGATATTGGTGGCTACCCACCTATTCCACTTGGACCCCCACCATTGTTTCTTTCAGTTTTCCAATTTCCTTAATTATAGCACAATTTATTATTTTTGGTGGTTTTCGGGTCCTAAACTTCTGGAGCCATTTTGAGGCCCTCAACGACGTTTTTTTGGCATCGAATGGTTGGGAAAATAAAAGTCCATTTTAGACTTGATATTTGCCGTTTATGGATGTAGTCCTTAAACAAATATTTCTAACGATGTATCATGCACGTCAAACGGAGGTAGTATGCTAAAGTTACGACCCCAGGAAATTGATGTACCAAGTTACCCAACGGGGCCCACATTCTGGCGTTTCACCTCCTAGAGTTAGGTTTTTGGATGTGTAGGGTTTCCATTATTTCTCCATAATATATAGGCCTTCAAGCCTCAATGTAACATAGAGTTCAGAGGCATGTAGCCGCCACATCTCTTCTCAGAGATAAGCTACCAACACTCTAGCTAGTTTATTTACATTTTGTATGTAAACAAGTTTCAGTTATTGATTAATGAAATGAAGTGTTATTTCCACTGCATATTTGTTTCTATGGTTATTTGTGTATTCTGTTGCATTCCTACATAAATCCAGATCAGATCCCCTCTGCATGACTCAATTTCATTTCCTGCCATACCATCCCTGTTGTCATACTCCGAATAAAGGAATTTTGAGTCCCCCGTACTCCCCTTCCCTTGTTCCCCATTCAGTGTCTGAGTCCCCTGATTATTCCACAACTTTGGCTATCCCCATCATGCTTATTTCAAGGAAACATCATTTCCTTGTTAGTTGCAGGTCTCCCTCTGTCGACGTTAACACATCTATTCCAGAGGATAGACCCAGAGGTCCCTGTATCTTGGTTTCATCCACCTCATTAATGAGTTCCTTGGACCACTTGAAGGGAGTTGTTAGTGCCTTTCGGGTTGGTTATGTCTCACGGGCTCGAATTCAACTCCATCATTGCACCATTGAGATTCGTATTAGGTATTGGTTCCTTCATTATTTGGTCAAAGACCCCGATTGTCACCTGACTCTAACACATTGGTGAGTTTACTATGGGACCCATACAGTTTCACGTCCCTTGTGATTTATGGGATGCATTGGCGATAGTGTTCGGAAGCCCCCCGATGTCATGCTTCTGTGTATCTCCAGTACTTGATGCCACTTATTGTACCATAGTGATTCTAAATCTTAGTGATTGAGTCTATTCAGTTGTGTACACTCCCAAATTCAATAGAGCATAAGTTGTTGTGACATTGCATTTCATGAGAATTACATTGTTGCTATGTACCAGTTCTTTAGATCAATATTTGTATTTAGCCTCCCATTGAGGCCACCATTATGTACTACCAATTGTATCTATGTATTTATCAACTCCCATTGTTTGAGACTCGATCCCCATTTTTATATTGATACATTGTTACGAGCATGGGTATGCCCACCTCGTCCATATACATATATGAGATTATATGTACCTCATCCATTTTTTAGAATAAATACAAACCAAAAGCCTTTGCAATTCGAATGAGGAGACTCCAATCCTCCACAATTGTCTCCAATATCTCCACCGTTGTCACCATTTTCCCTTGATTATATGATATCTATCGGCCATACGATGAGCTCCTTCCCTCACACATCAAGGGGCAATCTGTTAACACCAAAAAATGTTCACCTAGATCTCCATGGTCTAAACCACAGTCATACATCACATTCCCACCATTATTTCCTCTATTTTGACCTTCACAACTAAAATTCCACCAAATATCCTCCAAAACATTATTATTCCTTCCCCCATAAATGAAGGGAAGTTGAGCACTTATTGTGATTTATCCTCTCTCTCCAAAAAGGACAAAAAAACCCTAAAAATAAGAATGGTTAAAAAACCATAGATAAATACCATGCACAATAAAATACCATGGGTCAAAAAACCTTGTACCATCCTATAATAAATACCACGCAGAATAAAATACCATGGGTCAAAAAACCTTGGACCATCCTATAAATACATTGTGAAGGTCTCACCACAAACACTTTTGGTCATTCACTCTTAGTCATACTTTTCGCCTTTCTCCATGGTCATTTATATTTTTCCACATCATTTCCCATGGTGTATATTGAGCTTTATCCATACCCATTTGGATCCATTCCCCCTATTTGACAACCATTGGTCACAGTAGACTGGAGACCCAAACCGTGGAGTCGCGGGACCATTTCCTCGGATGGCTGCAATGACCCACTTCAAAGAAAGGTATGAATATTATTGTTATTTATTGTTAGTTAGAAAATAAAATTAAAAGCATAAAATATTTATGTTCTTGTTTATTGTCAGTTATTGTTGTAAGTTGAGGTTGAAAGACACTTCGCACCATTGAACTCTAACCTATGATCCAGTTGATCGAGGGTACATGCTTTTGCACGTAGTACAGGATAAATCCCCACTACACCAATGTTCCTCCTCCAAGGTATATCCAACACCCATGCAAGAAATCATCCTCCTCAACAGTGCACCATGTATAATATATTAATGCTAGATAAGATAGGATTATACCTTGTCAATTAACACACGCAGACACACACACACACACATATATTAGGGAAAAACTAATGGGATTCCCCCTCTTCCCGGTAAAATCTAGATGGAGGGTAGCTCAATCACCAACCATAATAACAGTTGGTAACCCAACAAAAGTCAAATTGCAATGCCCCATATTTTGACTAGCCATAACTACTGCACTTTATTTTATTTATTTTTGGACTCAACTCGACTGAGTGAGATTTATTTACGACATGATGGACCAAGATTATAATGTTACTATGTTTATTATGGCACTATGATTATGATGCTACTATGCTTATGATGTCACCATGATTATTATGTTGCTATGTTTATGCAGTTACAATGTTGTGATTATCATGGGACTCTTTTCCTTTACAATGAGTGTATATGATTAAATGTTTTCATTGATTAAATGTGAAATATATGATGTGGTACATAGATACTATTTTACGATGTGATCAATTGAATTATTATATGTCGTGTGTATATGTGATGAATTAAATTGTTACATGAAAGAATGACGAGGATGATTGTTGATGTATTTGTAAATTCATAATGTATTCACTTGTATATCTTATGTATTGTATTTCATTGTACCCTGATGTTCCTATTAGGAGAATCATTAATGTAATCAAGTCATGTAAATTCATAGAGGTTAACCCTCCTTTGTTGATTGGGGGGGAAGTCCCAACAGTTGATGGGCACTAGGGTTATTAGACTCTCCTAGTGAAGTTGGCCCTGGTAAGTAATTGTTAAGTCAGAAACTAGTATAAATAGAGAATGAGCCTCTCTATTTGTAACACACACTCACTCAACTATAGTGCATGAGTGAGAGAGGAGGAGCCCGCACAAGTGAGAGAGAGATCACCCGTCGGAGATTATATTTGTGTTTTTGGGTTTTACTTTTTCCATTGGTTCTCATTCTATCTCTGAGGAAGTTGCGGGGTTTTCTCCTTTATAGTTTCCCCGAGTAAAATTCTTTGTGTCTCTTGTCTCTTGTGATTATTTCTATGCATGTTATTCTCTCAGATAAGATCCTAGATCATATTGATTAAATGATAAAAATATAACAATGATGATGTGTATCATTTGATTATCAAGTGGAATTACTTGTTATAAATATGTATTTTGTGAAATACTAACCTACAGGACACCAGAGCTATGTGATAGCCCAATACTTGATATGCTGTGTGGAATAAGAAATTGTTGCACAGTATACCTTAGCAAAAAAAAGTGATGATATGATGACATGATCCAATAATCCTAATAGCAGCAGCGTATGAATTGATATGGTATAGACTCCTAGTATGTTGAGAGGGATGGATGTATTTCCCACCCTATGTTACTATGATACCCGAGGTCATGGGAGGGTCGTACTGAGACACACTCCCCAAGTAGTTGTGATGAAGATGGTCAAACTCCTGGTAGGAGGGGACACGTCCGATGTGACGACTGCTCTCGGGTTTTATATGTGGTCAGGTTGGTGAAGCCGACATCCACATCTTTACTAGTAGAGGAAGGATAGGGAGAATGCAGATGTAGGTTATGATGGGAGGATATGTAGTTAGTATTGTTTAAAATTTCGGGATTACATGACACCAAGTTAGTGGTAGTAGTTACCCTCCCTAGTAATTGACTAATCAAACTAATGTGAACAAAAAGATAATGATAATAAATATTAAATGATTAATTATTACAATAACTAATGATGCTAAAGTAATTATGTTATATGTATGCTTGTTCTACGTGCCTAGAAGATTATTATTATTAGTTAGAAGGTATGCAACACAAAATGATGTTTTCCTATGGTACATATCCGACCTATGAATACATTGGCCATGCATGCACACTTTGCACATATACACTAGTATCGATATACGAATACTTGACATGTTAAATAATTGTATAAGTTGTTGTGAATAACTAAGTTAATTGTGCATTGATCCAATATAGATAATGAACATTTAAGTTATTAAGCATATGTGAAGATTTTAATAAGTAATTGATAGTAATTGATTAAGTGTTTTCTATTAGGATTGTCATGAATAAACATAGATATTGTTCCATACGCGTCAGTAGAATTGTGTTATTTAATGGTTTACCATGATTGTTTAAAACCCTTAAGGGTGCTTTGTTTATAAATACATGAATAATGCGTTGGTACTAGGGTACTTGTCGATTAAATAAAGAAATATCTTCATTAATTATTAATCACTAATTATTGTTTTTTTTTCCAAGGAAAAAAGCATAATTTTATATCATCCGTAGAGAGACAAAATTACATTTTGTAGATATGCAAAGCATATTTGAAATCATCAATCATGACTCATAACAAAACCATAATTACCAATCTAATCCATCCATCAGATTTCTAGAAACAACATACAAAATGGTATAAAAAACAAACGGGCCCTGCCCACTCTAAGTATGAAACATATCATCCTGTCATATACGTCGTGTAATGAAGCTAAAAAATATATGCAAGTAGCAGTCTGATATATTCTCAGCAAAAAAACAAAGTGTAACTGTCATAATAACAAAACAGAGACTTGAAGAATCCCAGGCCCCATCATCATAACATCAAGTCACCACCATATCAAAAAAGGGACAATGGTAGTATTCAAACGCCTGATCTCCTATTCGTTCCTTAACCTTCCAAACGCCTAGATCTAGCAGGAGCCCCACCTTCGATGCAATGTCTGCCTAGCAGTTGTTCTCCCTGTATACATGTATGAATGTAATCAGATCAAAGGATTCCATCACTTCCCAAATACATAGTAAAATGTTGCATAATAGAATCACTAATTATTGTTGTTGTTGTTGTTGTTGTTATTTAATTAATATTTATAATGATAAAATTGTCCTTTACTATAAAGCATAGAGGATTAACAAAATAATTATATAAATTATTGAGTTAAGTGATTATTTATAGGATTAACCAAAGAATTTCATGGAGAGTTAAAAAGGATATTTAATTATTTAATTGCACCAAACAAGATAAGATAGGATGTCATTAAAATAATAATTATCATTAATTTATTACCATGTAAGACATCAGATACAGATTGGATAACACATATATGACACCCACCACTACCAACCCGAAAGGTCAACAATAATAACTAATAAATTATTGTTTTACTCAAACATATTTAATGTTTAAAATGGTGAGTGGGACTAATAATTATCCCATTATATCGTGAAGATCCCAAATGAACATATCGATAATTATTAATGAATGAGAAGTCAACTCACTAAATTGAATTTAATTGACCATTAGAGGAATTTTGGGGTTTAAAATGGGCCTCCTAAGGAAAATAATAAAATAATAGTTAAAATAATAAAATAATAGTTATTAATTTTGGAGGAAGAATGAAAAAAATACTTTTTTTGTTCATATTTTCGACATATCCCCATATGGTTTTACTCAAATTCCGAGAGGGAGAGCTTGTTGGATGTGGAATTTAATTCTGCATCCAACGAGCTCTCTCGCTCGGAATTTGAGTAAAAACACAGGGGGTTATGTTGAAAATACGAACAAAAAAAGTAGTTTTCTTTTATGACAAATATGCCAATTTAACCATTATGGTTGACTCATTTTGTTGAAATTCTATTGGTTCTTGAATTCCAACTCACAAAAACTTATTTTGGCACGTTTTCTTATAAGGCCCATTTTAGACCCCAAATTTCTAAATTAAGGCCTCGAGTAGAGCAAGGCATGGAATTCAATTTAGTGACTGAACAAGCCTGCAGTCTGCATAGGCTGTTTTCTTACTTCTGAAGCAAGAAAACCATAAAATGTGTGCCCAGACTGTTAACCTCGGCTGAATCTAAACGTTGTGGTCATTCGATCATTCTACCATTCGATCTGATCGATTAGGCATTGATCACTCTACTGCATCGTAGGGAAGGTCTCTGTTTGTTGTTGTGTAATGTGGTTCATGGTTCATTCCATCTACATTGTGGATTGTTCAGTGTTGTTCATTGGGGATCCTACTTTGTGGTTGTTCATTGTGGTTCATGGTGGTGTTATAGAGTTTCTCCTTTGTTACAGAGTGTAGGAAACCCTGGCTGTGTGTTACAGTGTTATCCTGAACTACATTGTGTTACATAGTGGAGCCTGTGTTACTATGTTTTCCTTGTGGTTTGTTGTGTTGTGCACCCTATTTTGGATCTGGACTGTATGCAAGACTTAGAAGTGGAAGAGACATAGAATGTGCTTGATAAACCTAGTGTGAAACCTCACAATAAGATAAGAGTGGTTGGTGAATATGCTATGCACATCCTGGAGAGAATTGGAAGGGAAGGTGTAGCCCGAAGGAATGTGGAGCAGAGAAGGTGACACTTCCTTGTGTTGGGTGTGTAGGCAATGTGGATGTCGGGCCAGATAGATCTTGTGAAGGTGTCCTTAGCTCTGTGGATGAGCTCACTATCTTATCATTTCTTCCTGTTCACTGCCTTAGCAGCCTGATAAACCCAAAGATAGACTGGCTTGACTGTGAACAGTATGATAAACCCAATTGTACATTGGCTTGTCTGAGAAACCTGATAAACCCAACTAGTAGTTGGATTAGCTGTGTCTTGTTGTGCATTTTTTCCTTGTGAGTAATCCTTGGATGGAAATCCCGATAAACCCAGCATTGTGATGGCTTGACTATGGACAACCTGATAAACCCATCAACTAGTTGGCTTGGTTGGACCTTATTATGAAATTTGTCTTGACTATGAACAATTTGATAAACCCAAATGTATGCTGGCTTGGATGAGTAATATAAACCCAGTAGTGTTTGGCTTGTAATCCTATAGCTTGATAAACCCAACTGAGTGTTGGCTTGGTTGGACAACCTAATAAATCCAACTGAAGGTTGGTTTGACTGTGTGTAATTTGATCTGGTTGTGTGTGAGTCTGATGTTCCCTAGTTCCTTGTGGAAATCATGCCCAAATCGGGGGTGGCGGTTGTGTTGAGATATTGATGAACGCAAGTGGCATATGGTTGGGTGGAACGTTGCAGTGACATAGCTAGTTGCGGGACAACTTCATCATCAAGATAAGTATCTCTGTTATCCTTAATTGTGCAATGTGTTTTCTTATGAATGAATATACTGGTTATGTAGAATGCTTATGAGTATGATGAATGCTTGTAATGTTTTAGTAGAGTTTACTGTTGAATGAATGTCTCTGCGTTTGTATTTTTTTATTCCTTGTATGTTTTAATGTATTTTGCCTAAGTTCATGGAGGTTACAAGCCTATTACAGAGTCATAGTGCATTTGACTTAGCGTTTCCACCCCTTGAAATCCGTCTGGGAAAGGAAAAAGGCGAAAATTGGAAGAGAGCAGTTGAAACAAGGTAGAATGTGGATTTTCCACACCCCAGGATCCACCTGCAACAGGCGGAGGGCAGAAGAGGAAAAGTGCAAAAAAGTTATAAGGAAAAAGTTAACTTTCCAATTTCCAAAGTCCGAGGTCAAAAAGTGGAAGTCAGAAGTACATAAAAAATACTAAGGTTGAAAGTTGTTTTTTTTCGAGTTCCGAAGGAGAAAGGCGTAAGTGTGGAAGGAGAAAGGGCGGAAATCAAAAGGAAAAAGGCCGTTAAATGATTCCAGTGAAAAGTTGTTTTTTCGACTTCCAAGTTCCAGAGGCGACAGAAAGTGGAAGGAGGAATGTGAGTTGAATATCTCCGTCACACATTGTGTTTCTGATTCTCGATTCTGCAGCGAAAGGTGGAAAGGGGAATGCAGAGGGTGGAAAGGACAGGCTCAGTGTGGAAAAGGTGTTTCAAGTCGCAGAAGGGATCTATCAAGGGAGAAACAACTGTTACAGTGGTCTCTAAGCCTGAGAATAAATGTTGAAGAGTGTGTTAACGTCCATGCCCTATGTTTCGAAAGGGGAACAAGGGTTCTTGAAGAAATTTTTTTAATTATCTGCATTATGGGGTATGGGGACGTTACATATTGGTACCAGAGTTGTTTCTTGAAGCACTAGGGCCTAAATGGGCCAATTTGAATAGTTAACAGAGCTGTTCATTACAACATTAGGCCTAGATGGGCCAATTGAATAGTGAGTAAGTGGGTTTTGAATTATGAAATTGTCATGCATCTAAGAGTGATGTTTTATTAAGACATTTTTGCAGATTCATAGTGCATACTGAAAAGTGGGTTTTGGCTCAGCCATGAGAACATGCAACATGACTAATGCGCAGGACCCCTATGGGCCCGAGAAATATGCTATGGGGGAAAATATCAAAGTTGGAAATGCTCAAACAAAGTCCAATGGAAGAATGTTTCAAGATACTCCCCCAGATATTGCAGCCACCATGAGAAGACTAAGGGTGGAAATGCAGAGTTATAGAGAAGATAATGAAAGATTGGTTAAGGCTAGGAGGAGAAGAATCAGATGAATGTAGCCATGCTGCAGATTTTGATAGCCATCCAAAGAAGGATGAACTCTGGACATCGGAAAACAAACCCAGAAGTGAGCAAAAGCAACTCCCGAATAAGAAAGAGTTATTCCAGCAAATCATCTGACTCTAAAGGATCCACTGGGGGTTCGAGTTCCTCATATCCAAGGAATAAGAGAAAGAGGTACTATGGAAACAAATCACGTGACGGGTTCAAAAATTCAATGCCTCCTACCTTTAACGGTGAGGTAAAGATGAGACAAGAAGCTGAAGCTTGGCTTCTTGGGATGAAGAAATATTTCCAAGTCCAAGATTATTCAGGAAATGTGAAGGCTAGGGTAACCATCTTCAATATGAATGGAAGAGAATCCATATGGTGAGATCACCTCAGGAAGGTAAAGAAGATGCAATAAGGAAAGCTAAGTATTGCTATGATAAAATCCAAAGAAAACCTGATATCCATAAAGTTTGGAAGGACAAGAAGAATGAAAAGTTTGACCAAAAGAAGAGGTTTCAAACCCTCTAACTTCTGAAAGCAGCAAAAGAAACCATCACAATTTGTGACTAAGACAGCCAGAGTGATGGATTAAAGGTCAAGAAATCCAAAAGAGATCAGAGAACCACTCCAATGTTGGAGATGTGGAGGAAAACACATGTGCAGGAACTTCTCACATGAGTAAGGGTACGTAAGGCCAACTTACAACATCCAAGAAGCTGAAACAGTGGGTCAAGTAGCAAGGACAATTCCTATCATCTATGCATCTTTAGAGTATCTTCAGACAGATCATCAGTCAATTGTGGTTGAAGTTGAAGCTAAGATTGCTAAGCAATTTGTTACTGTTTTGATTGACCCTGGATCTACTCATAGTTATATTACTCCTAAAGTTGTTGAGATTTGTTCTTGTAAGAAGTTAAAGAATAAAAAATCATGCTTAGTTGAACAAGACACTGGAACCAAGAGGAAAGTTAGCGAAGTGGTAAGGAAATGCCCATTAGTCATGAATGGGATAGTCACTTGTGCAGATCTGAATGTTCTGCCACTTGGTTCCTATGATATTCTCATTGGAATGGATTGGTTGGAAGCACATAGAGTAAATATTTATTGTTACAACAAGACTTTTGAGTGCTTGGATGAAGAAGGAAACTTACGAATTGTAATATGCATTCCAAAGGCTATTTCTGTTAGGCAGATTTCAGCAATGCAACTGAAGAAGTTATGTAGGAAAGGTTGTAGAGTGTATGCAACCCATGTTTTGGAGGCAACGGAAAATGAAACTCCTAGGTTGGGGGACTTTCATGTGTTGCGGGAATTCGAGGATGTTCTTTCCAGATGAAATTCCAGGGATTCCTCCAAAGAGGGACATTAATTTCACAATTGAACTTGTTCCAGGAGCAACACCAGTGTCCAAGACACCCTGCAGGATGAGTACACCATAATTGCTAGAGCTGAAGATGCAGCTGCAAGAGTTATTGGAAAAGAAGTATATCAGGCCAAGTGTGTCCCCCTGGGAAGCACTAGTTCTGTTTATGAAAAATAAAGATGGTACACTCAGGTTGTGTATTGATTGCAAACAGCAGAACAAAGTCACTGTGAAGAATAAATACCCTATGCCTAGGATTGATGACCTTTTTGATCAAATGAGAAGAGAAAATGTATTTCCAAGATTGCCTTAAGGTCTAGTTACCATCAGGTAAGAATCAAGGATGAAGATATTCATAAGAAAACCTTCAGAACACGATATGGACACTATGAGTTTGCAGTGGTACCATTTGGTCTCACAAATGCACCAGCTAAATTAATTTGCCTCATGAATAGTGTTTTCAAAAGGTATCTAGACAAGTTTGTTCTTGTTTTTCTTGATGACATTCTTATCTATTCTAAGAATGAAGAAGAGCATGAAGAACATTTGAGGATAACTTTGAAATTGTTAAGGGAGCATAAGTTGTATGCAAATTTGAGCAAATGTGACTTCTATAAAGATAGGATTCATTATTTGGGTCACATCAACTCAGAAGAGGGCATATATGTAGACCCTAAAAATATTGAGGAAATTATGAATTGGCCAACCCCAAGAAATGTGACAAACGTAAGATCTTTTATGGGACTTGCAGGATAATATAGGAGGTTCATTGAAGGATTCTCCAAGGTTGCACATTATATCACTTATTTGCAAAAGAAGGGGATAAAGTTTGAATGGACAACAAGATGTGAAGAAAGCTTCCAGTAGTTGAAGCATCTTCTTACAAGTGCACCAGTTCTGAAAATTGCAGACCTAGAAAAATATTTTGTGGTGTGTATTGATGCATGTAATCAAGGACTTAGAGGAATTCTTTATATGCAAGAAACCCGTGTGGTATGCTATGAGTCAAGAAATTTGAAGGAGCATGAGAAGAACTATTCCACTCATGATCTAGAACTTGCAGCCATAGTACATTCTCTCAAGATGCAGAGGAATTACTTAATGTGCAGAGAATTTGAGTTAAGGACAGACCATTGTGGTCTGAAATATTTGTTTGATCAGCCAACTATGAATGCTAGGCAAGCTAGATGGCTGGAGTTTCTATGTGAGTTTGATTTTGAAATCAAACACATAAAAGGAAAAGAAAACAAAGTGCTTGATGCACTCAGCAGAAAGGTGCATGAAATGTGTGTGGCATCTCTTAGTATTTTCCAATCAGATTTGAGACAACAGATTGTTAAACATACAGCTGAAGATGAAATGTATGTGCAGATAAAGAAAAAATTGCAGCAGCAAAGTCTTGAGAAGAGGTATGAGGGATATAAATTGGAAGAATATGGACTTCTTACTTATAAAACAGAATTTATATTCCAAATGTAGCAGATTTGAAGAGAATTGCTATGGATGAGATCCATCAAGGTCCATATTCTAGTCACCCAGGATATCAAAAGACAATTGCTACAGCCAGAAAGCATTATTTTTGGCAGGAATGAAGAAGGACATTACTGAGTATATTTCAAAGTGCATGAAATGTCAGCATGTGAAGGTTGAGCATCAATGCCGAGCAGGTTTGTTGCAGCCTTTTCATGTCCTAGAATGGAAATGGGAAGTTGTTTCCATGGATTTTATTACAGGATTTCCAATGACTTGGAGGCAACATGATTCCATCATGGTTTTGGTGGGAAATTCAAAAAAGGAATCACATTTTATATCAGTTAAGTCCACATATAAAACTGATGACATTGCAAAGATCTTCATGAAGGAGATTTTCAAATTGCACGGATTTCCTAAGAAAAATAGTTTCAGACAAGGATCCCAAGTTTACTTCCAATTTTTGGAAGGGTCTGTTTGTAGATTTGGGTACAAAGATGAACTTCAACACTTCCTATCATCCTCGAAATGATGGGAAAACAGAGAGAGTGAATCAAGTGCTTGAATACATGCTTCGCATGTATGTGATGGACAAACCATCCCAATGGGAAGATTACTTACACTTGGTAGATTTTGCTTATAATAATGGGCATCAAGCATAATTGGGAATGATTCCTTATGAAGCCTTATATGGAAGAAGGTGTAGGACACTAGTGAATTGGGATAATCTAGTGAACATGATTGTTCTTGGTCCATATTTGCTCAAGGAAATGGAGCAAGAAGTTGTAAATATCAGGCATAATCTAAAAGTATCCCAAGACAGACAAAAAATCTACGGAGACAAGCATAGAGTCCATAGAGAGTTTAGTGCTGGGGATCATGTTTACCTTAGAGTGAGGGCAATGAAGAGTTCCTTGAAGCTTGGATGTTGTGCCAAGATCTCACCTAGATATTGCGGGCCTTTTGAAGTGCTTGAAAGAATAGGGCCAGTTGCATATAGACTTGCATTTCCTACTAGCACTAGAGCTCATAATGTTTTTCATGTTTCTTTGTTTAAGAAATGTGTACATGATCCTAGCCATGTGATAAATTGGGATGTGATTCAGGTGGAATACGAGGGAGAGTTCCAAACCAAGCCATTACGCATGCTCGACAGGAAGATCACGGTGCTCTGGAATCGATCCGTGTGACAGGTAAAGGTGCAGTGGGAGCACTACGGTCCTGAAGAGGCTACGTGGGAGCTGGAGGATTCCATGCGATTTGAACATCCATCCTTGTTCAATTTTTTAAAGCACTGAGGACAGTGCTAATAAAGGTAGAGGGGAATGTAACACCCCGATTTTGACCCCAAGGGGGGAGGGGAATGTAATGCCCCGGTTTTGATCCCATGGTATTGAAATTGTACATGATGTATATCTTGGATGAATATCATGGCAAGGAGCTCAAAGCCAAGGCTTTGCCATTGAATGATGTTTTTGTGTATAGGTGATAAAGGTTGATGCCTATGGTTCATTGTGTTGGTCAAGCACAAATCATTTTGAATACCATGTAAATACACAATTTAATAAAATGCCACAACTATCTATGCACTGCAATGTGAAAGAGATGGGGGCATGATTTCACAGAGGAACAAAGAGGGAATTAACCAGCAGATTCCAGGTGAATGATTGCAGGTTCAATCCTCACTAAACCTAGTCTAATCAGCTAAAAAACCTTCGCTGATTTATCATCCAAGTCACCTAGGTGGACGCAAGCTTAGAATTAAATAATTTTGGATAGAAATTTTGCACCTGCCAGGTGATGTTTAACAACTTGCTAGTTGAATCAACGAAATCCTTGTGGGTCGTTGGATCTGTGTACCCACTAGATCAATGGTGGACTCCAAACTTGATGAAGTGCATTTCGTTAGAATTTCACGCACATGAAAATTTTGTTAAGTCACGCTAGTTAAATCAGCAAAATCACTGTGCGTCGTCGATTTGTTTGAGGATCAATCCCAGTCGTAGATCTGCTCAAAAGTTACCTGTTTATTAACTCGTCCACCCTAGTTCGTCCCTTTGCTCGATCATTTAATTTTCTTGCAGGAAATTGGTTGAGACAGTTAATTCCTGGGGCAGAGGAAGGCATGGAAGTCGATTTCATGACCAAACAAGCCTGCACTCTACAGAGGCTTTGTTCTTACTTCTGAAGAAAGAAAACTAGAAAATGTGTGCCCAGTATGTCAACCTAGTCTGGATATGAACGTTGTGGTGATTCAATCATTATACCATTCGATCTGATCGATTGTGAATTGATCACTCTCCTGAGTCGCAGGGAAGGTATATGTTCGAGGTTGTGCAGTGTGGTTCATGGTTTATTCCATCTACATTGTGGATTGTTCAGTGTTGTTCATTAGGGATCCTAGTTTCTGGTTGTCTATTGTGGTTCATGGTGGTGTTATGGAGTTTCTCTTGTGTTATAGAGTGTAGGAAACCCTAGTTTTGTGTTATAGTGTTATCCTGAACTACATTGTGTTACAGAGTGGAGCATATTTTGTTGTGTTTTCCCTATGGTTTATTGTGTTGTGCACCCTAGTTTGGATCTGAATTGTATGCAAGACTTAGGAGTGGAAGAGACATAGAATGTGCTTCATAAACCTAGTGTGGAACCTCACAATAATATAAGAGTGGTTGGAGAACCTGCTCTGCACATCCTGGAAAACACTCGAAGGGAAGGTGTAGCCCGAGGGACTGTGGAGCAGAGAAGGGGACACTTCCTTGTGTTGAGTGTGTAGGAAACATGGATTCTAGGCTAGATAGATATTGTGAAGGTGTCCTTAGCTCTGTGGATGAGATCACTAGCTTAGCAATTCTTCCTGTCCACTGCCTTAGCATCCTGATAAATCCCAAAGATAGATCGTCTTGACTATGAACAATCTGATAAACCCAATTGTACATTGCATTAGATGAGCAGCATGATAAACCCAACTGGTAGTTGTCTTGGATGTGTCTTGTTATGCATTTTGGCCTTGTGATTAGCCCTTGGCTGGACAACCTGATAAACCCAGCATTATGATGGATTGACTATAGACAGTCTGATAAACCCATCAGCTAGTTAGCTTGGCTGGTCCTTATTGAGAAAGTTGGCTTGACTATGAACAATATGATAAACCCAACTGTATGTTGGCTTGGCTGAGTAAGCCTGATGAACCCAGCAATGTTTTTCTTGTAAGCGTCTGGCATGATAAACCTAATTGAGTGTTGGATTGGTTGGACAGTTTGATAAACCCAACTGAAGGTTGGCTTGACTATGTGTAATTTGATCTGGCTGTGTGTGAGTCTATCGTTCCCTAGTTCCTTGTGGAAATCATGCCCATCTAGGGGGTGGTGGTTGTGTTGAGATATTGATGAACACAACTGTCCTCTGGTTGGGTGGAACGTTGCAGCGACATAACTAGTTGCGGGACAACTTCATCATCAAGATAAGTATATCTGTTATCCTTAATTGTGCAATGTCTTTACTTATGAATGAATATACTTGTTATGAAGAATGCATGTAATGTTTCAGTAGAGTTTATAGTTGAATGAATGTCCCTGTGTTTGCATTTGTTTATTCTTTGTATGTTTTAATGCATTTTGCCTAAGTTCATGGAGGTTAGAAGCTTGTTACAGAGTCAGAGTGCATCTGATTTTTTGTTTTTTTCCCTTCAAATCGACCCGAGGAAGGTGGAAGGAGGAAATCATAAGAGAGTAGTTGAAACAAGGCAGGATGTGGGTTTTCCGCACACTGGGATCTGCTTGCGAGAGGCGGAGGGTGGAAGCAGAAAAGTTCTAAGGAAAAAGTTAAATTTCTGATTTCCGAAGTTCAAGGTCAGAAAGCAGAATTCGAAAGTACAGAAAAAAGGATAAGGTTGAAAATTGTTTTTCCAACTTCTGAGTTCTGAAGGCGGAAGAAGGAAGGGCGGAAAGCGGAAGGCGGAAGTCCGTTAAACGATTTCATTGAAAAGTTGTTTTTCCGACTTCTGAGTTCTGGAGGCAGAAGGCAGAAGGCGGAACATGATTTGAATATCTCCGTCACACATTGTTTTTTCGATTCCTGATTCCGCGGTGGAAGGTGGAAAGGGGAATGCGGAAGATGGAGGGCGAAAAGGACAAGCTCAGTGCGGAAAAGGTGTTTCAGGTCACAAAAGGGATCTGTCAAGGGTGGAACGAATGTTACAATGGTCTCTAATCCTGAGAATAAATTTTGAAGAGTGTGTTAACATCCATGCCCTGTGTTTTGAAAGGAGAACAAGGGCTCTTAAAGCAAAATTTTAAATTATCCACATTATGGGGTATGGGGACGTTACAAATTTGATGGGGATGATGGATTAATCATGAAGGATTATGGAGGAGGAAAAGGCATTTAGGAAAGGTTTGCAAAACTAGTTCGTGGTTGGTTTTTTTACTTGAAGGAAAATAGGACTTAGTGATTTGAAGGAAAAAGGAGGTATTACCGAGAAGGGGGTTAAATCAAGGATTGAGGAGGTGAGTAAGGTAAAATAAGAGGAAAAAAATTGCACCGTGGATTGAAGGATTCTTGGAACTAAGGAAATTTTCTATTTGTATTATCGGATCGTGGGATCGGGGGCTAGGAAATCTGTCGATTTCCTAGAGCAAAAGGATATTAGCTGGTTGACGGGGTGGAAACATTATTATTTTTGTTTGCTAAGGGATGCATTACAAACTACGGTTATATGTATTCTATTGGTATTTTAGTGAAATGATTAAAGGACATATATTTTGATTAGTATTATGAAAAATGTTTTAAATGCTTAACATACATATTTTGCAGAGTTAATTTTTATGCAGAATCTATTTTCTATTTCCATGTTGTTAAAATTTACTATCAAGTTAAACGTATGCAAAATAGTATGGATCAATACTAATGGAAAATAAAATGAGAAATTTTGATAGCAGAATGGTCAACACTTTTTTTTTATTTTTACTTTTCACAAGACGACTCTTTAGGATCTATATACAAATTAATGACAACACGGAACCTAAGTGCCCATCCTAACTTGATGGGCACTACACAAATGGACTAGAACATTATTTGAACCAAAACCATAGACCTCACAACAAAATTTTCTTTGAAATAGTGGTTAAAAGTGATTGAGGTAACATCATAGGTTTCCTCCTCTAGCCATGATTTTTGGGGCTTTAACTACAACCTGCTAGTTTGTGCGGCAACACATGAAACTGCATATATACAACTTCGACATTAAAAGAATTAATATTTTTAATTTAACATGATCATAAATTAAGAATGGCTTCCACAACTAACTCCTTTTCATTCCAACAACAAGTTATAGTTCACTTTTTGGTGATACCATTGGCATTTCCATTTACCAATCAATAGCTCCATTGTTCCAATGGGAACATGACTAGAAGTTAAATCAGACATGTAGGTAGTTTATGTGGCATCAAACCATTATTAACACCTTAACATTTAGTATCCCCATCAATAAGAATATTATATTTTAATCCATCTGAAAACCAACATATTCATTTTCCAAACAATTATAATAGCCATAACCATTTTTTTATTGCCCACTCGATAGAGATATGGTTTCATTAATAACAAAATCAAGATTTTGACTAAGCAACAACATATTTAGAATTTCAATCACATTATAACCAGCGATTTGATTTTCTAAGTAATATAGAAGGTGACAAGGCAACATTTACATTATAATTTGTGTTCAAATACAATGTGGATCATGTATTCAAGCCAAATACTTACATAACCATAGTTTCTCCATATAGATATAGTCATTTTCTACGAAAACGTTATGGTTGCACTGAGTTTTTTTTTCAAACACAACAAGTTTTTAAAATACATGGGAGAAGGTAAATGCTTTCAATTCCACCACTCTCTACTTCACTCCCACGATGGTTTAAATAGGACAAGATCCATGGTGGGTATCCATGAATTTGTTACCATAGTCGTAGTTGCTTAATGTAAATGCCCATGGGCCTCATTCTTTCATTTACTTGGTTTATGGGAAAGTAACCTTTGAACTAAAACAAAACACACATAAATGCAATAAAACTTCTACAAAGACCTATAATTTTGTCAAAAAATTTCAAATGTCACCTACAATAGCCCAACTAATGACCACCAAAAAATCAATTAAGAGGAAGAGAGTTTACCCATTTATATCTATGTTTTGCATTCAAAAAAGAAACTACGTACATCTGTATCCAACTAAATCAATTTCCCTCTTTGTTCCGCCAAATCCTATATGTAAATCATATATAACCTTGTTTTTTTACTTCGTGGAAAGCACGAAGATGCATGAAAGAATTACCTCCTTCTTTCTCTATTAAAAACAACAAAACTTGCACCTGTGATACATACAATATATAAAATCAATCCACCATTGCTTAGAATGAATGTCTGACAGGATTTTTAATTGCCTTCTAATTACTTAGAAAACAACTAAGAAGTGTGCATTAATTGTCAACCCGGGGTTCATTGAGAATTTGCGAGTTACCGTGCACTATATGTGCATACCACAATCTCTTCTTACATTGGTTTGTCTACTTTGAAGTTGTAGTTCAATAACCTTACTTAAAAACATTGGTATGAACAATTACATAGTATTGGAAAGGAACTAGCCAACTAAACAACTACTGAAACAAAATTCTAAGTTGCAAGGAAGCTAAATCACAGGGAAGGAAAGTAAAATAAATGATAACAAAACAAATGCTAAAACTATTTCACACTCTACTGAAAATTAAATACTAAAACTAATTCACACTATGTGGGAAAAGTAAATTCTAAAACTACATTCACAATCAGCAGAAAAGTAAATTCTAGAACTACGTCACACTTTGCGGGAAAATTAAATTTTAAAACTAAGTCACACCTTGCGAGAAAAGTAAATTTAAAACTAATTTTCACTTTGCGGAAAAAAATTAAATTTTAAAACTAAATTACATTCTGTCGGAAAAGTAAATTGGAGGACTAGGTTCAAACTGTGCAAGAAAGTAGATTCTAAATCTAAGTTCACACCACACTTGACAGAAAGGTAAATTGCATAAATAAAATCTAAAAGCTATCCTTTCCAAATAAGAGTTATTGTTTATGATCCAAGTTAGTAAATAAGATTATTGCATTAAGCACATTCATTGTAAAAAATAAGCATTTAAATAACTAATCTGTGGATTAAAATCATATTGTAGAAATAAACTTCACACAACCAGAAATGAAAACTAAGCAATGAAGGAAAACTACATCCACATAAAATAAATAAAATCATATTACAAAAATTATAAATCTAAGATCTATATTGAATCAAAATTAAAGTATAAATGTATTCCATCATTATGTGGACTAATGCTCTAAGTGTCCTCATGTAGAATGGAGAAAGAGCTCTTATTTATATATTTGTTCTCCATAACAAATAAAAATGAGGATCCAAAATATCCTCAACAATTTCGTGCAATTTGGATCTCAAAAACTAATTCAAAAGTAGTTCCAAGATCTTTGTTAACTACATGCTATTTAGAATACCTTTGAAGTCAAATTCGAATTTAGGGAGAGAGGCTATAATAAAATAGTCAAGACTCATCCCAAATGTCACTTAACAACTTTTGACTTCTTAGGTCCATCATATATTTGATAGAGATCTTCAAATCTTTGTGGATAAGACAAATATGCACTCATACCCACTTCCATTTACCCACTTTAATTTAACATCATGATTTGAGACATAAGAATAATAGAAATAATGGATTTATAAAAATCCATTACTCCTAATGAAAATCTTTCTCCAAAGTTGGTGGTTGAAGGTAAATTTAAATTATTGACTTTTTGTAGCTTCTATAGGAGTTTCTGCAGCTGGTAGGTTATGTAGAGGTTCCGCAGCTGGTAGATTCTATAGCTACCTGTAGATTTTTTGTAGCTGCATGTAGAGTTTCTATAGCTTCATGTAGAATTTCTGCAACTACCTGTATAGTTTTTGCAACTACCTGTATAGTTTCCGTAGTTACTTGTATAGTTTCTGCAACTGCCTGTACAGGTTCTGAAGCTTCTACATAACTCTCTCAAATATCTTGTAGTCGCTTCCAACATATGATTTAATATTCAAATCAAATACATAGTACATTAATTCCCTCAATGTTAGTCAAAAATCAAATGAAATACTAAGACATGTACTAGAAAAAACAAGTTGAGCATAAAATCATGCAGATGAACATTAGAAGGGATTAGTGCATGGTTATGGATAAGAAAACTTGATTACATATAAGGTGAAATGATAATAAAAATATGCCAAACCATACCCTGTCCACTTCAAACCATAAAAAATCACAAGTAATTTTTTTAAAGAAAAAATTACAACGTTAAAAAAAATCAAGCAAGCACTACACATTAACACATATAGTTAGCTCGAGTCTTATGAAACATATTACTTAGAAACATTGAATAAAAATCAAATCAATCCCATGGTGGTACAACTTCCCACACTAAAGTCATATGTCACAGATAGTCATCATTAGATACAATCTTCCCCATCAAGTATCAATATCACTCATGCTCCGCATGGGATCAACACACCTTTGTAAGGTCACAAAATTTCCTTATTTTCATTAAGAGGCCAATTTCACTTTTCAATACATCATCAATTATTTTCGAAACCATAGGAAAAATAAATGTCTAGTTTATTCACTAGAACAAGAACAAGAACCCTGGATGATCTCCTTGTTTGTATTTCTTTGACCATCCAACTACACATAGTGTGCTCAAATAAAAACCTACATAGTGTGTTTATATAAAGGTCTACATAATGTGTTGAAATAATCACCTACATAGTGAGTGGAAACAACTGCCCAAAAGTGGGTTATCTAAAAATAGCCCCCACAAGATCCCGATGAGTCTCCTATGAAGTTTGGTCGGATAACAATTCATGAAAACATCTCATGTTACTCTCACACCTACCCCCCACTACCACCACCAAAGAAATGCTCTCTCACTATCCCATACCAATAGCACTTGATCATGTATATCTCCCATCCCAACTTAAAATTTGATTCACAACCTAGTTCAACACCTATCTTTGAGGAAGGATACCTGCCTACATTATATAAGTATATATACCAAGTTGTAGAATTAAAGAATATTCTCTTTCAAGTGTTATATAGTGACTAATAAGTGGAATATTGGCAAAGAGTTTACTCACCACTTATAAACTTAGCATCCATCATAAAAAGTTGAATCATCTTATCTAACCTAATGAGCCTAGCTAAATATTTGGTTAAGAACGTCACCCTAGGGAAAACTATAGATATATGAATGCCATAGATGACGGTGTTACTAAGTAAGATCCTTATATAGTTATTGTCTTATTTCCATTGCCTCAAAAGAACATTTAAGCTATCCATTTAGCTTTGTTAAAGCAAAATTTTGTTTCACCTATTTTCGAGTCACCAGTTACGTAAAAGGATATAGCCTAGGTTACTTAACAACCATATTCTCAATCACAATTTCAATCACATCCCTATTATATTCATTATTTCAAATTTGATAGGAATAAATTATGCTCACATCATAAGGCTTTAGGCCATGACCTTTTAGATTGTTATGCTTTTCATAAGTTATTTTCTCTATGTCAAATCAAGTAAGAAGCTAAAGGGAAATATTAAAGAGGAAAATTCATCCAAATAATTCTAACTCAAGGGCATATTAATACCTTGTCCAAGGGTTAAAGCTAATTTTCTTGTTGGTGTGACAAGGAGGTCTTGCACCCTAAGGTAAACATACTAACACTTGCAAAAAGAGCCACATAATCTACCAACCTAGTGCGCTACCACCTCCTCTTATTAAACAACCATTTCTTTGATTAGCTATCCTAGCATCTTAATGATAGGACCCCGTTGTATTTTTTATTCCACCTATTATAATATTAGTAGATAGACCTCTTTGTAGATACATGTCCCTATTAAATAGTGGCTAATTGTACCTACCTTGAGTGAATAGTTGTATCTTAATGCTACTTTAATTGTATATGAGATTGCTTATATGAGATAATGTACCTTAACTTAAGGCTTTAGGTCCCTTCTTATTCTACTAGTGTTATGAAATTTAACCAAGTTGATCATATTTGCAGTATACCACATAATAGAGATGAGCCTTAACTAGTTGTGGAACGTCTAGGTTGTGATTGTATGTACTTACAAGAGTGAAATAGATTTAAATCATATATCAAAAGTCATCCATCAATGAATCCCATCATAGGAATCTGGTCATGTATATGTCAATCAAAATTCCAACGATTTAAACATTAATAGTAACTATGTTATTATGAAATTGGTCAAATCCTATGAAGTGTATCCATGCTTCACCTATGTATTATGTCGTGAAAGAGGGAATACATCACCAATATTGCATATAACCACACGTGGGTATAATAGGTCACATGATAATGAATTGGGGGACCATTCCTAGACGTGTCTATGCAATCCAGTGAAATATATAATGAAATAACCAACCTAGATATGTTCATCCCAGATATGTTCATGTCTTCCATTTATTACGTCAAAAGAAAAAGATGTCATAAAGTCATGTGTTGGGGGGTTACTCCTAGGTATACTCAATGTATAGTTAAATAAAAAGTGTATGTAGGTATAAAGGCTACATGAGTGTTGAAATCAACATGAGAATGGAAGATATGTCCAAATCGCTAGGATATGACCCCAAGTATGCAAGGACAACACCCTAGTTTAACACGAGGATGATCATAAACTAGATATGTAGTACATATTAGTTTTATTATTTATCATAATAGTGAAGTGTATTTGAGGTTAATTAACCTAATATCTTAGCAAATAATGGATTAGGGTTCTACCATAAATCATTCTTGTGAGGAAGTTCATCATTGTCATATGCATCTAAAGGTACCACTTAGATTTATGCATCCAACAATTAAGTATCATGATCATGTTCATATTTCCTCTTATGCCTATGTGTTATACCTTAATCATTGTCAACTTTGAGTCTTCAAATTGGGCTCAGATACCCACTTTCCTTTGCAGTAAAAAAATCATTTAAAATTCTTAGGTCCTACCTATACAAATTAAAATTGTCTCATGTGGCTTCTTCGCCCAAAAATTTTCTCAAAACTTCTCCATC
This sequence comes from Pseudotsuga menziesii, assembly GCA_001517045.1. Classification (NCBI taxonomy): domain Eukaryota; kingdom Viridiplantae; phylum Streptophyta; class Pinopsida; order Pinales; family Pinaceae; genus Pseudotsuga; species Pseudotsuga menziesii. Next base: position 132,877 of record LPNX010100428.1, on the reverse strand, counting down.
ATCTATTTAATTTAGGTGACTCAATAGATTAATTATAATATTTATGGGTAGAATGATGGAATTATTTCTAGAGTTCATGATTGTTGGAAGTAGCTTGTAGTTGGGAAGTTAAAACCAAAATTGTAAGTTGATGGAGGCACCACATCAAGACAAGAAAAAAAATCAAATACAATAAAGGCAAACTCAAAAACATCATACCTCATTGTCCATCCATATGACAAAGCCTATCCATTTTTTTACTAAATCATTTGTTTTCAATATTTTTTGGATGTCATCCAACTATCAATTCCTATTACAATAGGTCATGTGGACTAATTATATATCTTATATTTATTTTTTACAAGGAAATATTGAAAAAAATGAATTCATATTTTGAAGATACTCACAAAAATGGAAACCAACACTTTCAGTCCTTGTTTTCCACTACAGTGAGTGGAATTTGTCTATGCAAGAATGTTTTCCTCCATCGGTTCCTTCTTCTTTTCTTTCCATTATGAAAAGCTTGATGGTATTGGTGTGCCCCCAACTTGCCAAAACGCCAGGGTTTGTTCCTCTTTAATATTTGTATTTGACTAGTATATGAAAATTACTCAATCCTCTTTGGTTTTGAATGTTAAACCCTCTTCCTCAAATTAAATTCTCCAACCATCTCTATGTTTGTTTTATAAACCCTCTTTCATAAGGAAAATTGTTCAAGAAACTACCTAACAGACGAAGAATTCAACAAATTCTTCAAGCAAATACCTAGCAAAGGGAAAATTCAAAAGGGTGATTTACCTATAAAATATTCATATGTAAGGTATAAATGAATAATACTATATCATAGAGGCTCCTCCCACCTTGAAAATGTGTTTTATGAGTATTTTGAAGTGATTTTTTAGCTTTATGTTCCTTTATTCCCTCTTGTGCATGGATTTTTTTCCTTTTTTGAATGAACAAGGAAATCGACGCAAATATAGATGTTGCAATCCCATGGAATAGTGCCTGAATTAGTGTCCAAATTAATAGCACAAGAAATATAACCTAAACTGTCGTTTTAAATAACGCCTTAAATAGCACCAACTTAGGATAAAAAATGTGATTGATTTGGGATGGTTTCTGAGGTGCCAAGTGCACTAGGTTTGGCATCCATTTCCTCCTTAATACTCTTTTGGATTTCAATTGACCAAAATTGTTCTTAGTGGACGTTAATAACCATCGTTATCATCGATTTTAATTATCATCTATCATATTATAAATATCAAATCATTGTCAACACCATTTCATTGTCATCATGCACCATCCTCATCATCATAATGTCATTATGGTTACTCATATGTTGTTGGGGTCACTCAAAAATTTGTAGGGACACTTAAATACCATTAGGGTCATTTAAGTGCCACTAGGGTCACTCATACACGACTAGGGTAATTTAGGTGCCATTAGGATCACTCAACGTCAAATAGTGTTATGGCATGCATCATCCTCATCATCATCATTGTCAGCAACACCATATTCATCATCATCATCCTTACCATTCTTTTCAACGCCATAGGAATCAACGTTGTCATCATCATCATCATCATATATTGCCATATTCATTGTCATCATCATCATCATGATGAAAAAGGAATCCTACTACCTTACATAAATTTAGTAAACAAGATTTAGCATTTTACTGGGATGGGTAAACTATAATGTACTCATCCTCATCCTCATGATCATGATCATTGTTTTCATCATCATTGTCATCATGGGAGTGGGAATGCAAGCATCGTTAGAATGTTTTGAGCACTATGGATAGGTCTTATTTAGTAATTGTCATCATCCCCATGCTCATTGTAATCAATATCCTCTTATAATCAAATCATTTTCAACCCCATGTCCATTTCCAATATTCAACATCATCATCATCGAAATGTTGTTAGGCTCACTAAGATGACACATGAATTCAATTAGGGTCATTTAGTTGCAATTAGGTTCACTAAGACACCATTAGTGTCATTTAGGTTCCATTAGGATCACTTATGGTCAAATATTACTATAACATGCATCATGCCAATCATTGTCATTGTCGTCAACATCTCATCGTCCTTATCATCATCATCAACGTCATAGAAATAAAAATTATCATAATCATCATTATCATATATCGTAATAGTCATTGTCAGCATCATAATTGTCATAATGATCATCAATGTGATGATGAAAAATGCATCCTACTACCTTACATGAAATTAATAAAGGATCTATAGCCTCTAACTGAGATGGGTATTAATTAGTAATTGACATCATCATCGTCGTCACAACATCGTCCTTATAATGATACTCATTTATATATACATTGACAATATCATCGTCGTCGTCACCATCATCATCATCATTGTCATCATCAAATATCATCATAGTAATTGTCATATTTGTCATCAAGATCATCATTGTGATGATGAAAAAGGAATCCAACTACTTAAATGAATATTGTAGATCAACTTTTCTCTCTGTGGGAATTCAAGAATCATTAGCACATTATGAGCACTATGAGTGGGTCTTAATTCGTAATTGGAATCATCATTGTGCTCTAATCATAGCATATTAGTAAGGTAAGCTAGACAACTTTTTGAAGGATGTATGACTATATTGGTAGTGTTTATGAATTTGTGTGTGAGAGGCCACCATAGAACGTAAGAGTGGCTTCGAAGATACTAAGAGGCCTCCATAGAACCCAAGAGAGGCATCAGAAGTAAGCTAGACGACTTTGTAAGGGTGTGATGCATCAGAAAGGCATCATTGCCATCACGCATCACCATAATCATCGTAATTCCATCAAGGTTAATCACATGTTGTTATGGTCACTCAAATATTGTTAAGGACACTCAAATTCCATTAGAGTCATTTAGGAAACTCTAGAGTCACTCATATGCCATTAAGGTGATATAGGTTCCATTAGGAGAATTTTTGGTCGAATGGTTCGATGACATCCATCATCCTCGTCATAATCATTATCGTTGATATCATGGTCGTTTCCATCATGGTTATCATCATTTTCAATTCCATAAACATCAACATTATCATCATCACCATCATCATTGTCATCATTATTCATCATTGTATTGATTGTTGATCATTGTCATCATTATTATTATTGTGATGGTGAAAAAGAAATCCTACTACCTTACATTAATTTCATAAAGGAGCTCTAGACTTTGACTAGGATGGGTCTTATTTATAAATTGTACTTATGCTCACAATCATCGTCTTCGTTGTCATTATTATCATTTCCATCCTCATAGACATCAAAATCATCGTTAAAGGATTTGGCCTCTAAGTGGGAATGCAAGCACCATTAGGCACGTTATGATCACTATGGATGGGTCTTATTTAGTAATTCTCATAATTCATATGCTCCTTGCATTCATTACCATCTTACAATCAAATCATCATCAATACCAAATTCATTGTTAGCATGCATCGTTATCATCATCATAATGTTCTTAGTGTCACTAAGATGTCATTGGTAACATTCAAATTCCATTAGGGTCATTTGTGTGCCATTAGGGTCACTCAAATGCCATTGGGGTCATTTAGGTTCCACTAGGATCACTTAGGGCCAAATATTTCTATGACATGTATCATCCTCGTATTCATCATCGTCATCAACATAGTAGTCATCATCATCATCCTTACCATCATCAACAATGTCATGGACATGAACATTATCATCATCAGCATTGTCATATATCATCATAGTCATTGTCATCATCAAAAGGAATCCTACTAATTTACATAATTTTTTGTAAAGGATATTTGGCCTTTGACTAGGATGATTTTTAATTAAAAATTGTACTCATCCTCTTGTCATCTTCATCATCATCGTTGTCATAGGCTTTGTCCTTTAAGTGGGAATGCAAGCACCATTAACACGTTTTAAGAAATATGGATGGGTCTAAATTAGTAATTTACATCATCATCATGTTCATTGCAATTTCTATCATCTTATAATCAAATTATTGTTAATGGAATCTTCATTCTCAACATGCATCATCATCATCATCACATCATAGTGTTGTTCATGTCACTAGGATGTTGTTAGGAACAACTGAATGTCATTAGGGTCATTTAGATGCTACTAGGGTCACGCATATACCATTAGGGTCATTTAGGTCCATTAGGATCAGTAAGGAACAAATAGTAATATAACATGCATCATGCTCATCATCATCATTGTCCTTATCATCATCAACAACGTCATAGACATCAACATTATCATCATAGTTTTCATTGTTTTCATCATCATATATCATAATAGTGATTGCCATGGTTATCGTCACATCATCAATGTGATGGTGAAAAAATCATCCTACTACCTTAGATGAATTATGCAAAGGAAATTTGGCCTCTAATCGAGATGGATATTAATTAGTAATTGACATCCTCATCATCATGACCATCATCATTTTTATCATCATCATCATCATTGTCATATACATCGACATTATTGTCATCATCGTCATCATTGTCATTGTCATATCTCATCATAGTTATTGTCATCATTGTCATTGTCGTCATCATTGTGATGATGAAAAAAACATCCAAATACCTAATTGAATGAATTTGGTAAATGAGGTTTTTCCTATGAGTGTGAATGCAAGCACCATTATCATATTTAAAGCACTATGGATGAATCTTAATTACTAATTGTCATCATTGGTGTGCACATTGTAATTGGTGTCATATTATAATCAAACCTTCATCATTGCCATCTTCTTTGTGATCATGCATCATTGTTATCACTATATTGTCCTTAGGGTTACTTAGACACTGTTAGGTTCACTTTGTTGTTGTACACTCGAATACCATTAGGCTTATCTAGGTTTCGCCAGTTTCACTCAGAAACCATTCGGGTCATTTTCGTTCCATTAGGGTCATTCAATGTCAAATAGTTCTATAACATGCATCATCCTCATCATCATCATTGCATCGATATCAGAGTAGCCATCATCGTCAATGTCATAAACATCAACATTATCACCATTTCCATGAATTAGGTAAAGTATATTTGGTCTATGACTAGGATGGGTCTTAGTTAGTAATTGAAATCCTCATTGTCATCACCATCATCATCATTGTCATAGACATCAACATTATCGTTATGTGATCATTACATATCATCATAGTTATACCATCATGATCATCATTATAATGATGAAAAATGCATCTAACTACCGAATTACATGAAAGTGAGAATGCAAGCACCATTAGCACGTTAAGATAAATATGAATGTGTTTTACTTGGTAATTATCATCATTTTTGTTCTTATTGTAATCGCTACCATCTTATATCAAATCATAATCAATGCCATTTCCATTGTCATCGTGGATCATCGGCATCACCATAATGTCATTAGGGTTACTCATATGATGTTAGGGTCACTCAAATGTTGTTAGCAACACTCAAACATCGTTAGGGACACTGAAAATATATTAGGGTCATTTGGGTGCCATTTGGGTCACTCAAATTCAATTAGGTTCATTTAGCTTTCATTAGTATCACTTAGGGTCAAATATTGTTATAACATGCATTATCATCATCATTAGCGTCGTCATTATGATGAAAAAGGCATCCTACTACCTCACATGAAATTCGTAAAGGAGCTTTGGACTTTGACTGGGATGGGTCTTAACTAGAAAATTTTCTCATCGTCATCATAATCATCATCATTGTTGTTGTTGATGTTATCATAACTAACATCATCATAGACATTTAAATCATTGTCATATGCATTCACCTCTGAGTGGTAGTGAAAGCACCATTAGCACATTATGAGCACTATGGATGGGTCTTCATCGTCATGCTCATTATAATAATTATTATCTTATAATTAAATCATCGTCATTTTTTCATCATAATCATGTTTTTAGGGTTACTCATATGTTATTAGTGTCCTTAATATATTTTTAGGGACACTTAGATGCCATTAGGGTCATTTAGGAGCCATTAGGAGCACTCAGAGGCCAATAGGGTCATGTAGTTTCCATCAGGATAATTCAAGGTGAAATAATGCTATAACATGTATTGTCCTCATCATAATCATTATCATTGACACTATCGAATTCATCATCATCATGAACATCATATACATCAACATTACTGTCATTGTCATCATCATTGTCAGCAATATCATCATCGTCATCACTCTGATGATTAAAAATGTATCATACTACATTACATGAATTTTGTAAATAAGCACTTTGGCCTTTGACTAGGATGGGTTTTAAATATAAAATATACTCAAGATACTCATTTAGTTCATTAGGGTAACTTAGATGCCATTAGGTCATACAACTAGGTCATTTAGGTGCCATTAGACTCACTCATACACCATTAGGTTCATTTAGGTGCCATTGGAATCCAATTCAAATAGTCTTATCACACGAATCATCCTCATCATTATCATTGGCATCAACATCATCCTTGCCATGATCATCATCCTTATCATCATATCAATGTCATAGACATCAACACTATCCTGATTTCCATCATCATTGTCATCATCAACCTCATAATCACCATCATTGTGATGATGAAAAATGCTTCCTACTACCTTATATGAATTTAATAAAGGAGATTTTGCTCTGACTAAAATGGGCCTTAGTAATTTTCATCCTCATTGACATCGCCATCATGATTTTTATCATCATCGTCATCATTATATACATTGACATTATCATCATAGTCATCATCATTGTCATTGTTACATATCATCATAGTCGTCGTCAACATTATCATGATCATCGTTGTGATGATGAAAAAGGCATAGAACTACATAATTACATGAATTTGGTAAATGATATTTTGCCTCTAAGTAGGAATGCAAGCACAATTAGCACATTCTAAGCACTATGGATGGGTTGACTTAATTACTTTTTGTCATCATCATTGTCATAATCATCATTCTCATTATAATCACTATATTCATCTTATAACCACATCATCATTAATACCATCGTCATTGTCATCATGAAATAACATCATCATTTTAATAATGTCATTAGGGTTACCCAAATGTCATTAGGGTCACTCAGATGTTTGTTAGGGTCACTCAAATTCCATTAGGTTCATTTAGTGGCACTCAAATTCCATTACGTTCATTTAGTGGCACTCAAATTCCATTAGGTTCATTTAGTGGCACTCAAATTCCATTAGGATCATTTAGTAGAAATTAGGGTCACCTAGACACCATTAGGGTCGTTAGTGTTCCATCAGGATCACTAAAGGTCAAATAGTGTTATAACAAGAATCATTCTCCTAATCATCATTTTCATCGACATTATAGTCATTATCATTGTACTTACTATTATCATCAACATTATAGACATCAACACTATTTTCATCGCCGTCATCATTGTTATCGTCGTTTTCATCGTCATTGTTATGATGAAAAAGAATCCTACTACCTTACATGGATTTTGTAAGCCAACTATTTGATCTTTCGCTAGGATGGATCTTAATTAGAAAGTATACTCATCCTCATTTAGGTCATTAGGTTCAATTAGACATCATTAGGTCATCCAACTATGTCATTTAGGTTCCATTATGATCATTCGTACACCATTAAGATCATAAACTCATTTTTATCATCTAATAAGTAAATCATCATCGATGTCATCAAAATTGTCATAATGCGTCGTCGTCGTCGTCATGTTGTTAGGGTCACTCAAATTTTGTTAGGACACTCGGATGGAAATACAGTCACTTAGATTCCAATAGCGTCATTTATTTTCCATTAGGATAAATCAAATCAAATAGTTTTATTACATGCATCATAATCATTAACATCAACATCATCGTCATCGTCATCCCCAACATCATACAGTACATAAACATTATCATCATAATCATCATTTTCATAGTCATATATCATTGTGATATCATTCATGTCATCAACATTGTGATGATGAATAAAACATCATACTACCTTTTGATATTTTCATAAAGAACGTTTTCCCTTGCCTAACTTGGATGGATCTTAATAGTTACTAATTGTCATGATCCTCATCGCGTCAACTGATTATCGTAACTAAATCCATGACAAGTGTTCATTCCCTCGACATCATCATCAATATTACCATCATCGTCATCATCATAAGGATCGACATTATCACCACAATAATCATCATTTTCATCACCATATATCATCAAAGTCAATGTCATGACCATCATTGTGATGATTAAAAAGGCATCCAACCACCTAATTACATGAGTTTCATAAAAGAGATTTGGCCTATGATTGGGAATGTAGGAATAAATTTTCATTGTTACCCTCTTATAATCAAATAATCATCAATGCCATAACCATTTTCATCATGCATCATCATCTTCACCTTCATGTTTTTAGGGTCAATCATATGCCATTAGGTTCATTTAGTGACGTTAGGGTCACCCTAATGCCATTAGCATCATTTAGATGCCATTAGGATCAATTAGGATCAAATAGTGTCATTACATGTATCATCAACATTGTCATTGTCAACATTCTCAACATCATACACATCAACAATATCATTATTGTCATCATCATATATCATCATAGCCATTGTCATCATCATCGGCATCCTCATTGTGAAGATGAAAAATGCATCCTAATACCTTACATGAATTTTATATAAGACCTTTGTCCTATGATTATGATGGATCATAAACTTCATTGTCATCATCATCATCAATTTCAAAGGCATCCGAATTATCTTCATTTCCATCATCTTAGTCATTCTCATCGTCATCGTCAACATCATTGTGATGTTGAAAAAGGCATCAAACTTATCTTCATTTCCATTATCTTAGTCATTGTCATCGTCATCGTCATCGTCATCATCATTGTGATGATGAAAAAGGCATCCTAGTACCTTACATGAATTCCATAAAAGAACTTTTCCCTTCAAATGGGATGGGTCTCAATTAATAATTTTTATCCTCATTGTCATCGTTGTTGTCATTATCATCATCGTCATCATCATAGACATTGACATTTTATACATAGTCATCAACATCGTCATCATCACATTGTTGAACACATCAAGTACACTGAAAATGGGGGTGAACCATTGCAACATATATTTGATTAAATTTTTCTATGATTTTGCATGTTGCATTTGTTATGTATAATAAATGTTGCACTATATAAACAATGAACACCACAAGCCAGAGACACCAAGAAAAATTATGAATATGTGATAGATATTTTAGTACATCAATTTTAGAACAAACCATTCTTCAGGTTCCTCTGCACCTACTGAAAGCTTAGGGATCCAACCCTTGGTGCAAGACCCAATCTGTAGACAGAATCCCCCCTGTCATGAGGAATCCAATCCTTGGTGCAAGACCCATCTTGTGGCCAAGATCTAACTTGTCATTTGTTCTCGGCTCAACCTAAGAAGTATGCACTTTATCTTGTTCAACTCTATTTTGGGTTCAATATACTTCAATTGAGTAATTATTTCTTTTATTTCTATCAACATGTTTTAGGTATTGCTTCTTTTCATTATTGTGACTTAATATTTTTTCTCTAATTGAATGGCTTCACACCAGGGTTCGATCATTCACTTCCTCCTACATCTTATGGATTCTTTGGAACAAATTTCCTCTCACTTCTTCATGTGTTTTATGAAATTTATTTCGTTGGGATAAGTTTTTCACTTCATTGAACTTTGCTTGTGTGTGCAACTTACGAACTTATCTTTGTTCTTGATTTTGATCGAAAAGATTCGTACCAAAATATGCTTTTGTCTTCCACTCTTTTACGATTTGCACTGCTGCAATTTACTACTTGGCTATGTATTTAATTATGATAACTTCACACTAGAATATGCTTCGGTATTTCTCTCTTTTTCAAGCCATCACTTGTCAAACTCAGACTTGCGATTTGGTTGTACATTGACTATGGTTATTCTTTCTCTCTTTTGATCGACTAATGATTGATTCCTCCTAAAATTGGAAAATTAAAACTTCATATTATCCATGATTTCCACACACCCACCACAAAGTACAATAATATTTGTTGATTTATATCACTCCTAATATCCATATGAGGGCCAACATGTTTATTTTATTTTCTTAATTTAATCAATTTACCACAACGATTATCACAAGAATAAGCCTTTTGTACCATGATGAGGAGATTCTTTATTTTGGTGAAACCTCATCATTCTTCAACACTTCATCGTATTTTTGGTTGTACTATGCACTTCGACGCACCTCTTGCTTGTCATCTGTATTTACTTCAAATTATCCACTATCTACATACTTCGACACAACATCTTTCTTCAACACTTTGTCGTCATGTCGATTGTACTATGCACTTTGACATGCCCACTTCAACCTACGACTTTTTTGTCAACTATATTTACTTCAACTTATCCTTTATAGTGCACTTTGACACAACAACTGTCTACACATTCTAGCATCTCACTTGCTTTGACATATTGACTATTTGCACACTTTGACATTTGCTTGATTTCCGCATTCTCTGTCATTCTGGTTGTTTCAATTACTTTTTGTTAATGCGCTTTTTTTGTGCATCCTTGTTCTATATACTTATTCAAATTGGGTTCAAGGCTAGCACCAATCCCAACAATATCATATGACAACATTAAGTCAAGGCCAACATCCTTTTTTATATTAATCATTGAATCCAACCTTTTTGACATTAATCATTTAGTCCAACCTATTTGACATTTAACATTCTATTTGAAATCAATGGAAACATTAAGTTTAACATCCTATTTGATATCAATGACAACACTAAGTCCAACAATCACCCCCTTTGTAATTGATTGCAACACTTTGACTCTTATGTTGTTATAGTCTTCGACTTTTATGCTCCCCCTTACTAAACGTTTCTAATTACTTATTGCTTCCTCCCCCTGTCTTTATTTCTTCCCCCTTGGCATCAATGGAAACTGTATCCATCCTTAATCCTACACTCTTTACTTGTGCAGCAAGGATATCACTCCTAGCTTGTGTCTGATACTTTCAAAAGCTTCTATGGGAAGCAGTTTTGTAAATATATCTACAACTTGCTCTTTTGTAGGTACATATTCCAGTTTCACAGCTTGAATTTCAACCTGTTCCCTTAGAAATTGATATTTGATGGGAATCTATTTTTTTTAATGCATTATAGGACTTTTGGATATACTAATTGCACTCATGTTGTCACAGATCATTGATATTGGTTGGTCCATCATAACTTGGATTTCTTGCAAGGTTTTCTTTATCCATAGAACCTATGTACATCAAGCAGCTGGTCCAATGTAATAATATTTGGTGGTAGATATTGAAATAGAGGCTTGTTTCTTGCTCATCCATGAGACTAAACTTTTTCCCAAGAAAAATGCACAACCATTGGTACTTTTTTTGTCATTTACACATCCTTCCCAATCTGCATCAAAGTAGGTTTTTAAGGAAAAGTTTTTTCTTTTGGGATACCATAGGTCAAGTTCCAAAGTTCCTTTTAAATAGTGAAGTATTATTTTTACTACCTAAAGGTGAGTCTCCTTTGGTTTGGATTGAAATCTGGCCACCACACCAATAGCTTGCATGATATGAGGCCTAGTCGCAGTTAAAAATAGAAAATTGACTATCATGGATGTGTACATTTCTTTATTTGTCCCTGCAGATTCATCATCCTTGCTAAGTTTGGAACTCATGACCATTGGGCTTAATGGCTTGGATTCCTTCATCTAAAACCTTTTGAGCATATAATGAACATACTTGGATTGAGATATAACTATAACTTTATTCGACTGCACAATTTGCAATCCCAAAAAGAATGAAAGTTCTCCTAACATCGATATTTCAAACTTATTTGCATGCTTTCACTAAATATTTTTCTCATATTATCCTGGTTGCTTCTAAAATTAATACTGTCAACATATACTACTGTAATAATCATTTCATCCTCTTACACTTTAATGTAAATATTGTTGTTTGCAACTCCTCTTTTGAATCCTTATTGTTGCATATATATGTCCAGTCTTGCATACTATGATCTTGGTGCTTACTTCAAACCATACATTTCCCTTTTGAGTTTGCATAAGCGAATCTCATTTTCTGAAAGTTGAAATCCTTCTGGTTTTTTATTATAGACTTCTTCCTCTAAAGTTTCATTTTAAAATGTCGATTTGACATCCATTTGATAAACCTTGAACTTTTTGTGGCACACCAAGGCTAGAAACATTCTTATAGCCTCCATTCCGGCTATAGGTGTAAATGTCTCTTATAAATCAATTCATTCAATTGTTCATATCAGTCTTTCCTTGTTTCTTACTACTTATCCATTTTCATTTTGTTTATTTATGAAAACCCACTTGTTCCTTGTCACATTCTTGTGCTTGGTTCTAGGAACTAGTTCTCGTGTTTCATTTTTTTCAATTTGATCTAATCCCTCATTCATGGCTTTAACACAATGATTATCCTTTCTAGATTCTTCAAAATAACTAGGTTTTATCTGTGATAATAGAGCAAAATTTACTTCTTTAGATACTTTTAATAATTTTCTACTTATGTTTATAGTCTTGCATCATTTTAACCAATGATTAAGTCATTAGGATGAGTTTTCTTTACATTTATGGAAGGTGTATTTGTATCCTATCTAGTTTTTTATTCATGTTCTTCATTGTCTGGTTCCCCTTCTTCTTCTTCCTCTAAAATCATTTCTTCTAATTCTACCATATTCAATAGATATATATCCATTAAGTTTGTGTGAATCCTCTTGGTGCAAGGTCTTGAGTATAATTTTAGCAAGTATTCACATCTTCATTCAGTATTTTCATGACCATTCCAAATCCTCTTCAGCGAATTAATTTTACTATGTCTAGTCAATCTGAGACAATTCAATTATAGCAGCAAGAAGTTGAAGATATCAAGACTAATCTAGAGCATTGGGTGTCTCAATCACATGAGGAATATATTAAGGAATGGTATGCCCAAATGCAAATTAAGAAGAGAAATGCAGAATAAATTTCAGCTCTAAAGGATAGAGTTGAGCAATTGGAGAAACAACAACAGTGTACTTTGTTATTCTTGGAGCAATTTCGAAATATGCTTGGTGGAACCGACTTCATCGGATACAAAGTTACGCCTAGCTTTACAGACTCCTGGACAAGATCAAACTTTGTTGAATACTGAATTGCACCTATCTTTATGGACTCCCGGATTCCAATTTTTAGCAATTTCTTCAAGAATTGATGTAATTTTTTGTCCTCTAATATTTAAAATTTCGCATCAATCGGGAAACTAATGAATTTTCCACTTAATGGTGTATTTCAAATGTATGTACCTTTTTTACCTTTGCGACAACAAATACACCCCTTTTTTACTTCTGGGACGGCTTCTTTGTGTTGTTGATATACTTGTCAATTGAAATGTATGTAACTTCTGAGATAGCAACTCCTATATAATATTAATTTTTATTTTCTTAGTAGCAATGTGAATGGATCCATGATACATTAGAGGAAATTTCAACTCAAAATGGGCCTTTTAACACTATTTCAAATTCCATGTCATCATGTGTTAGCCAATGAAATTTCTTTAAATTTGAAATACCGTATAGGTCTTAAACAATTTTTTAATATAAATTTGGGGATAGGTATCATAAAAAACTACTTTTTTGTTCGTATTTTCAACATAATGTCATCATCACGTTTTTTCAGGTATTTCTTGTTTTTGGGGCAGCGGGGTCCATCAAAAGTATGCCGAGTGGGTACTCGTTGGTTGCGGAATTTAATTTCACATCCAGGGATCTCTCTCGATTGAAATTTGAGTAAAATCACAGGGAGATATTTCGAAAATACAAACAAAAAAAGGTAT
>LPNX010100428.1:82893-119024 GCA_001517045.1 Pseudotsuga menziesii | reverse complement strand
TTCTTCCTCCAAAATTAATAAATATTATTTTATTATTTTAACTATTATTTTATTATTTTTCTTAGGAGGCCCATTTTGAGTTGAAATTTCCTCTAATGGTCTTCAAATGTCTTCTAAATTTAATTTTCCTTTTATCTTCAAGATTCAATATACTTTTTTCTTAAATTCATGCATTGTATATAATCATATTTTGAACTCAAGGATCTTCATATAATATTATAGATATTAGCATGAAGTGCAACAAATTGTGTATGCCTTTGTACTATGGTTGTTTGTTTCGATAATACATAGAATTGGAGTTTTTATTATCCAAATTTGAGATTATATAGACGTTTCTTAATGTATCTTTTGATGTTGCGTAGTGAAACTTTTTCTTTTCATACATAAATTATCAGTTTTCTTTCCTGTGGTATATAGTATGGTATTCACTGAATGTCCTGCTGAGATTTGACAATTTTGTGCTTTGTGTGCAAAACCATCACATACATAGCATCTTATGGACTGACGATATTTTGTAGTGTGTCCATAATATCTTCACATTAGGAAATTAACTGATTTTTTAACCTTTTTCTACCGTAAAATCATACATTCCAATGCTCTATGTCCATATTCATAACAAGAAAAAAATATCCTCTAAATAATTTCACATACCTAGACTAAACTTGCTTTGATAACCTATTCCATTCTAGGTTGTCTTGACAAGACATGCTTACCTATTGTAGTTCCTTCTAACTTATTTCTTCATAACTTTCCCTTTTGGATAAATTCAAATTATATTCTTTTTTTGTGACTTCGTTTGTTCCTTTTAACCATCTCAAGGTGCTTTCATCATCCCTATCCTTTTCAACTGTCTTATCATATCCAAGGTCGATTTTATCGTGTGGTGACCTTCGGTTTCTTAATATCTTGTCCATAATTGATGAATTAATATTACAGTTGAATTTGAAATTTGCTTCCTCTGTTTTTCCTCTGAATTCTTCTACTTCTAAATTGATATTGTGACATGTACTTTCTTCCTTCATTATATGACTTCTCATGTATTCCTCTCTTTCTTTAGATTCCTCAATTTGTATTTTTAATCAACTAACCATTTTTTTAACCTTCCAAATCTTAAAAAAAAATTTCATTTGACTTCTACCTGTTTACTTCTTCTGTTAGAACAACAATTTCTGCTTTCAAGTTTATGATTTCATCTTCTTTGGTAATTAAGGATTTTTCACATTGATCCTTTAATACAACCATTACTTTGGTAACTTCTTCATGCTCTTCTCGTTCCTTTTCTTTAACTACTTAAGAAATTGTTGTAACAACTCATTTTTCTTCTGAGCTCTTTCCATTTCTTTTAAAATGCACATAATTTTACTTTCAAAAATATCCATGTCCTCCCTTGACACTTTGACATATTACTCATATTATGACCCTTTGACCTATTCCAGTACTACTAAAACATCTATATTAAGCTTTGTTACATCTTAGTATTCATCTATAACAGAGCAGTCGTCCTCACTATATGAATTAATGCAGTCTGAATTTCTAGGAGAGTACATACTTTCATCGATTTCATTCTCAAATCCTACTTCTGTTGAGTTTGAGTATTACATCCAGTCTTTGCACAAGTTATATTTTATGATGTTCACTTCGACATGACAGAGATTCTCCAGCTTGAGCCATAATTATTTAGAGGATGTGCATTGTCCCATATTTTATTTGAATTGATCTAATAGGCTATCAAATATATAATTCATTGTTGTTGGGTTACTATTCTTGGCTTCCCTTTTGGCTAAATGTTTTGATTTTTTCTTATAGTGGTAGTTTTGCATGCAATTGTTTCCCAAATACCTGGTCCTTTTATTTTTAGATATCCTTTCATTCTTTCTCTCCAAGAAGAGTTGTCTATCTCATTGAAGAAAATAGATTCATTTGTAGTCAACATTGGTTTCCCATCCATTTATGTTCTCAAGGATCTCCTTCAAGTCGTTAGTTGTTTTATGAAGGAACCTCGCTTTAGAACCAATTGTTTAACACTTCAAGTAAATGAGAGGGGGGTGAATTAGTATAACATATATTTGATCAAATATTTCTATTATTTTGCATGTCACAATTTTTATGTATAATCAAAATTGAATCATATAAACAATGAACATCACAAGCTAGAAACACCAAGAATAATTTTGAATATTGGATAGATAATTTTAGTACATCAATTTTAGAAGACACCAATCATTGGGTTTATTAGCACCAACTGAGAGGAGAGGGATCCAACCCTTGGAAAAAGACCCATCTTACAGAAAGAATCCAACTTGTCATGAGGAATCCAATCCTTGGTGCAAGACCCAACTTGTGGACAAGATTAAATTTATCAGTTGTTCTCAACTCAACCTGAAAAGTATGCAATTTCTTTTGTTCAAATCTATTTTGGCTTCACTATACTTCGACTAAGTAAATCCTTTATTTTATTTTATTCAACCTATTCTAGGTACTGCTTCCTGTAGTTCTTGTGACTTTGTACTTTTTATAGGATTGAGTGGCTCCACACCAGGGTTTGATCATCCACTTTCTCTTATATTATGAATTTTCTTGAATATATATGAACTCGCTTATTCATGCGTCTAACGAATTTTCTTTGGCTAGGATAAGTTTTGCACTTCGCTGAACTTTGCTTCTGTGTGAAACTTACAAACTTATATTTGTGCTTGATTCTAATCAAACAACTTTTCACCAAAAACTACTTCTGTCTTCCACTCTTTTGTGATTTACACCACTGCAATTTACAAGTTGGCTATGTACTTAGTTTTGATAACTTCACACTAGAATCTTCTCTATTCTTCCACTTTTTATTTTTTCAGAATGTGACCTGTCAAACTATGACTTGCTACTTGGATGTACATTGAATCTACTTATTCTTTCTCTCTTTGGATTAACTAATAATTGATTCCTCCTAAACCCCAAAAAAATAAAACTTCATATTATCAATGATCGCCACACACCAACCACAAAGTACATTATCATTTTTTATTTATATTACTCCTAATTTCCACATGAGGGCTAACATCTTTATTTTATTTTCTTAATTTAATCAATTGACCACAACAATTATTTGAATAAGAAGGGTTTTTTACAACAATGAGGGACTTATTTATTTCGGTGAAACCTTGCCTTTCTTCAATACTTCGTGGGCTTGTCAGTTGTACAATGGAATTTTTAATGCACACTTAGATACACCTCTTGCTTTTCATATGTATTTACTTCGACTTATCCACTATTTACGCACTTCGACACAACAACTTTATTCAACACTTTTCCATCTTAACAATTGTACTGCACACTTCGACATGTATACTTCAACATGCGTAGTTCGATGCACCGCTTGATTTTCTTCTATATTTACTTCAACTTATGTACTATCTACACACTTTAACACAACATTTATCTGCACATTCTGGCATCTCACTTGCTTTGACATATCAATTGTTTGCACAGTCCAAAATTTGCTTGATATTTTTATTCTTTTTCATCCTAGTTATTTCACTTGCTTTTTGTTACTGCACACTTTTTGTGTATCCTTGTTCTATATACTTTTACAAACTGGATTCAAGGCCAACACCAATCCAACCTAATTGACATTTAACATTGTATTTAATGAAATCAATGACAACATTAATTTTAACATCCTATTTGACATCAATGACAACATTTAGTTCAACACACATATCATCATAAGCATTGCAGTCATCATCATTGTCATGATCATCATTGTGATTATGAACAAGGCATCCAACTAACTAATTTCATGAAATATGTAAAGTAGTTTTGGCCTCTAAGTGGGAGTAATGTAGGAATCATTAGCATGTTCCAAGAACTATAGATGGGTCAACGTACTTAATTAGTACTTATCATCGTCATCATCGATATTTTCCTCATCATCGATGTAGTTATCATTGTCGTCATTTTCATCTTATAATTATATCATCATCAACGCGATCATAATTGTCATAATGCATCAACACCATTGTCGTCATGTTGTTAGGGAAGCAATTAGGGTCACTCAAATGTATTAAGGGTCACTCCATTTCCATTAGGGTCACTTAGATGCCATGTACGTGTCATTCGGATCAATCAAGATCAAATAGTGATATCACATGCATCATCATCCCTGGCATTGACATCATCATCAAAATCATACAGTACATCAACAATATTATCATCGTCATCATCATCATTGTCATTTTCATATATAATCATGATATTCATTCATGTCATCAACATTGTGATGATGAACAAGGCATCTTACTACCTTACAAAAATTCCGTAAAGGACATTTTTTTCCGCCTACCTGGAGTGGTTCTTAATAATTAGTAATTCTCATGATCATCCTCCTCATCATCATCATCATTATCATCATCGTAATTGACATAGACAATGACATTTTGACCATAGTCGTCATAACACATCATCATCACCAATGTCATGATCATAATCATCTAATCATCATTATGACGATGAAAAAGGAATCCAACCACCTAATTACATTAGTTTCTTAAAAGAGATTTGGGGTCTATGCGTATCATTTTCCATATACACATGCAATACAAGGTAAATGTAAACATAAATGTAAACTGATATAAGCAAGCTATCAACATGTATATAAACATATTTCATATCTAAATATCATTATATTAGATCCATATAAGTCATCAATAAAATTAGTTCCATAAGCTGCCATAAAAAATGTAATTAAACAAATCTACATGTTTCCAAAATCAATCATATTAATAGTATGAAAAATTAGCTCTATCGGTTTCCACCTACAACCATAATAACATTAAAAAAAGGTTTCCATCTACAAACATACAAAAAAATAATAGCATTATATCTCATGAATGTCACCTACAACCATACAAATCATAATCAAACCAGATCTATAAGCACATATTTTTCTGAAAATGCAGTAAATAATTATATAACAAAACTCATCTTTGAATACCAACCATAGCCATATCAACATAAAAAAACATCAGATATGAAATATGTCATATACAACCAAAGAACATCATATCTCATGGATGTCACCTACAACCATACAAATCCTAAGCAAATTAGATCTGTAAGCACATATGTTTTTGAAATTGCAGAAAATAATCATAAAATATATAACCATATAAATCATGGGAAACTAGCTTCAACGGGACAAATTTCCACCCAACCTTAGACATGCCATGCTCATGCATCTTTAAACATGACAATCGCCCCTAAGTTGAGGCCAAATATCCACATGAGAGGTACTCTCAAACCAAAAGGTCAACATCGGGAACAATGCCACACAAAAATAATTGTATCTTAGTCATACGAAAACCTTTTTCAACAAAACAATAAGTATTCCTTTCTAGAAACGTTTCTATGTATGCAATGGAATATATCCCACAACCCATAAATGATAAAAAATAGGTGAACTAGAACATATGGTTCCACTCTTTTCACACTATAAAAAACCACGATTACACCTTTCTCAATCTAAACTTTCCCTTACATCTACACTACCTAGTGCAATGGTATTCCTTTCACTACACAAGTCCCTCAGTGCATCACCATCCACCCTCGGGCTTCACATGCTAGATTCAAACAGGGACAAGTAATAGGATAAGGACTTGTGTTTTGTTATGCACAATCAATCTTCAATCTCCATTACAAGGTCTTCAAACCTCATTACAAGGCCTTCAATATTCAACAATACAATGCATTTCATACTTGAGAGCATGTACTTTCCAGACAAGAGCTCCAAAGAAGAACTAAAGAAGAGAATGAGAGGAAATTCATTTCAATACACAAATAGTCATTCAAATCCCCAAGTGAGTGACTCAAATTCCAAGAGTGGTAACTCCAAAGGTTAGAATCCAACTCGAATTGATGAGAGAGAGGAGTTACTCATTCATGATATTCCTTCCTGAAATAGAAAAAGGTGGAGTAAAGAGGGATTTACACTTTTTCCAAGGAGTGCAAACTAAAAATAATGAGTGAGGGCACATGAATGGATGAAGAGCATCACAAGAGGCTAAGGAGGGTTCCCTATCCAAGTAGGCCCCGCAAATCATCAAAGAGGGCTCAAGAGTACCTCCATAAACTAAAATAACCAAAAATAGGGTCTGGAAAGTAATGTTATGGAGAGAAACAACTCCTAGTAACCCTCTCAGAGATATTGATATGGTTCTAGGAGCAGTTTCTTCATCTAAAACACCTTATAGAATGAGTACTTCATAATTGAAAATGTTGCAAATGTAGTTAGAATAGATTTTGAAGAAATGTTACATAAGACCCAATGTGTCACCTTGGGGAGATCCTGTGTTGTTTGTAAAGAATAATGATGGAACTTTAAGACTCTGTATAAATTGCATACAATTGAACAAAGCAACAATCAGAAACAAGTATCCCTTGCCCAGGATTTATGACTTGTTTGATCAGTTGAGAGGAGCCAAAGTATTCTCAAAGATATATTTGAGATATGAATAGCACCAAGCCATAATCAATAATGAAGACACTAGTAAGACAACATTCAAGACTATGTATGGTCATTGTGAGTTTACAGTAGTACCTTTTGGATTGAATAGTGCATCGACAACATTCATGTGTTTGATGAATGGAGTTTTCAGAAAGTATTTGGATACGTTTGTAATTGTATTCTTGGATGACATCCTTATCTATTCCAAGTCAGAAGAAAAACATGAAAAGAATCTAAGATTACTGATGCAAGTACTTAGGGTACATTAGTTTTATTCCAAGCTAAATAAGTGTTCATTCTATCATAGTAGAATCCACTACTTGGGTCACATCATATCATAAGAAATAATCCTAGTGGATCCTGAAAAGCATAAGATTTATTCTAGAATCGCTAACATCAAAGAATGTATTAGAAGTAATATCTTTTATGGGGTTAGCAAGGTGCTACCAGAGGTTCTTTAAACGTTTCTCAAAGTTAGCTCATCCCATTCCATCTTTGCAGAGGAAAGGTGTGAAGTTCGAATGGACTTCTAAGTGTGAACACAGTTTTCAAAGCCACAAGGAAATGCTTACCAGTGCACCAGTTAACCTTGACTCGGGAATTATTCATAGGTGGTTTAGGTCTAGCACATAGTTTCAACACATGGTTTCTTGTATCCCATGGTATTGAATGTGATGAATCCTTTATAAGGCTTGAGGAGGCTCCACTGTAAAGTGTCCTAGAGGTGAGTGGTGGCTAGCTCACTTTGCTCGACTTGGTCGATTTAGGTCAAGGGATAATAGGTATATTATGGTGGGTTTTCCTAGTTTTTGGTTTTCCACACAAACATTGTGTGTCTATCTTAAATTGTTTCTTTTCTAATTTTATTCCTCTTGGAAGTTATTATATTTTAATGCTCGTTAAATCCTAATAAGAGGTATCAGATCCATGGTTTGGAATATAGTTGTGCTTATTGTGTTGTACATAGCTTTTTAAATTATGGGGTGCATGTTCGGTGGTACCCGACACCATAGCAATATTTTTTGGGTTCCTGGTTAGAATGTAATTTCCTTGAGTGGTAGAAGCACAAGGTATATCTCGTATGCACAAAGAGGGATGTTGCATCAAGTGTGGAATGAGCCACTGGATAGGTACGAGTCGTATATTGTAGGAGGAATGTGAGATGGTTCAATCTCAGTTGTGGGACAAAGATTGATGAACCATGTATGTGAAGAGAATTCCTAGAGAACTAGCGGTTACAGCGGATGAGGACCCATGTAATCTGGTAGATGGATATTTATTTTTATATGGATGTCAATGATAAGGTTAGATGCAGATACAAAAGGAGCATGGCAGAAAACAAGCAAGTGGATGAGTAAGAAAGCAAGCATGTAAAAGCGAGAGGATGTAGCAATAGATGGTGATGGTGTAGTCACCATGAAGACACATGAAATAAATTAATGGAGCAGTTTGCATATAAATGGGAATATGGTTGTAAGACCTGGTAAGGCATGCATACCCTTGGTAACTCACCAGTAAAGTCAGGAGATAAACCTAGGTGATAGGGGGTGTATGTGAGATTCCTCGATAATAATTTGAGGGGGGGTTAGTGATTACTCCAAGTCAAGCTTAAAGGGGGGATTGTTAGGGTTAACCTTGACTCGGGAATGAGTCATATGTGTTTTAGGTCTAGCACATAGTTTGGGTTGATGGTTTCTTGTAGCCCATGGTATTGCATGTGATGAAACCTTTATAAGGATTGAGGAGGCTCCATTGTAAAGTGGTTTGGAGGTGAGCGATGGATAGCTCACTTGGCTCGGCTTGGTTGGTTTAGGTCAAGGGATAATATATCTATTAAGGTGGTTTTTCTCGGTTTTGGTTTTTCCACGTAAATATTGTGTGTCTATATTTAGTTGTTGCTTGTCTAGTTTTATTCCTCTTGCAATTTATAATATTTTAATGCTCGTTAAATCCTAATATTGGCAAATCCTAATGAAATTTTTGTAGTATGTATTGATGCATGTAAGCAAGGCACTAGTGGAGCGTTGACTCAGAATGGCCATACAATCAGTTACAAATCTAGAAAGCTGAAATAACATCAATAGAACTATGCCACTCATGATTTGGAGCTTGCAACCATCGTTTATGCCTTAAATATGTGGATGCACTAATCGATCGGTAAGAAGCTTTAATTAAGGATTGATCATGATGGTTTGAAGTATTTGTTTGAGAAACCTACCTTAAATGTAAGACAGAGAAGGTGGATGGAATTGTTATGTGAATATGACTTTGATATCAAGCACATAAAAGGCAAGGAGACTCAGTAGGAAGACACATTTGACACATGCAAAACCATAAGTACTAGTACATCAGACTTGAAAGACAAGATCATTGAAGCTAATTTTACATATGAGCATTACCAACACGTAAGAGATGGATTGCAATAGTATAAAGTACCATATAATTTTGATAAGTATAGATTCGAATAGAAAGGAATCTGCATGCATAAGGACAAAGTTTATGTGACAAACTCTAGAGATATAAGGAAGATGGTTTTGAATGAGATGCATAATGTACTTTATGTTGGGCATTTGGGTTATTAGAAGAAAGTAGCAACTGCGACGAAGAAGTACTATTGGCCAGGAATGAAGAATGATGTTACAGAATGCATAGCTATATGCATGGAATGTCAAAAGGTTAAAGTGGAGCATCGGTATCCAACTGATTTGTTGCATCCATTACCAATACATAAATGGAAGTGTGATGTAGTGACAATAGATTTTGTTACAAAGTTTCCTAAGACAAGACTACAAAATGATACTATCATGGTGGTGGTGGATAATTCGACTATGATGCACACTTTATTCCAATGAATAAAACTAATAATACAACTAACATTGAAGACATCTATATGAAAGAGGTTTCCATACTGCATGGAAATCTAAAAGATATAGTGTCAGACATAGATGCAAAGTTTACTTCTAACTTTTGGAAAAGTAGTGTTCAAAGTATTTGGCACAAATATGAACACAAGTACAACATACCATCCTCAGACAGATGGTCAGAGAGAAAGATTCAATCAGGTTATTGAGGATATGTTGAGAATGTGTGTGATGGATCAGCCATCCAAGTGGGAGGATTATTTACACTTGGTATAGTTTTCTTATAATAATGGATATCACACCTCTCTGAAAATGAGTCCTTTGGAGGCATTGTATGGGTGGAAGTGTAATACTCCTATCAATTGGGATAATCCAAAAGAGAGAATCATTGTTGGACCAAAAATACTAAAGGACATAGAAGATCAGATGGTTAGAATCAAGTAGAATTTGAAAGCGACTCAAGACAGACAGAAAATTTATTCAAATAAGAACAAAAGTAGTAGATAGTTTAAAGTTGGAGATCATTTCTTTTTTAAAGTTAGACCCAAGAAGAGTTCTTTGAATTTGGGGAATTGTTAATGTTATTAATTAGAATGTGATTTGGGTGAAACTAGAAGGGGATTTTTTGGTATATCCAAATTCCATATTAGGAAGAAAAGTCGAGTTGGTATGAAATAGATCAAGTAGGTAAAGGTCTAATTGACCCATTATAGTCCTAAATATGATACTTGGGAGCTAGAAGATTCTACGAGGGAAGAATACCCTCATATGTTTTCAAATTTTGTGTTGTGGCATGTATGTAATAAGTATGCATCGAGGATCAGCATTGGTTTAATGGATATGGGGATGTAATACCCCATATGTTAATCCCAGTAAATCACCCATTATTGACCAAGTCATGACTCTGAAATTACAACTTTTACAAGGCATTTTCCCCTAAATTTTCTCTACCAGTGCGTTTCCCCCGAACCCCCACCCCAGGAAAGGATCCCAAAATAGTCGTTGCACCCCCTGGACCCCCTGAAAACTATAGTGGAGTGGAAATCCCCCGCACACCCCTACCAGTTGTTGGTATCCAAACACTGTTGTCACAACATCTCTAAATCAGTAAGATCAGGCTTCACAACCAACAATCTCCCACTTGGAGACTTATCACAACAAGTCCACCTCTATTGCACTTGTTGGACTATGCTTTGAACCTTGGAATTGGAAAATATCTCTTATTAATGTCCATGCTTGAAGGCCAATTGAAATAGAGCAGGAACTCAGTTTCTTTTTGGTTACTACCTTTGTCAACATGTCTACAAGATTCTAGCTAGTATGTATATTTTCCAACTTTAACAGTTCATCTTCAAGAACAAATGTTATGAAATGGTACTTAAGTTGTATACGTTTAGTATTTGAATGAAATATTAAGTTCATTGCAAGATGAATGGAAGTCTGGATTTCACTGTACAACGTACTATTCTCTTGCTTCTTACCCAATTCCTCCATGAACCTCTACAACGAAATCATATATTTACTAGCCTTTGTAGAAGCAACATACTTTGCTTCCGTTTTTTAAAGTGAAACAAACTTTTGTAGTTTTGAAATCAAACTTATTGTTGTTCCGCCTGCAGTAAAAACATACCCTATGGTTCTCCTCCTGTTGTCTTTATCACCTACCGTATCTACATCAACATATCCCTATAGAATAGTGTCTGAAGAATCCACTGTACTGCTTTCCAATGATCTATACCTAGATTGTTCATAAACCTGCTCACAACTCCCACTATATGTGTAATATTTGGTCTTATGCGGACCATGGCATACAGAAAGCTGTCAATTGTTGATGAATAGGGAACCTTGGACATGTATTCTATCTCTTCATGTGTACTAGGACACATCTCCTTACGTGGTTTGAAATGGTTGGCCAAAGGTGTACTAATTGGTTTCACATTCTACATTCTAATAATGTCAATTTGCAATTTTTCCTGTCTCTTGTTATTCTCATACCAAGGATTTACTTTGTGGCACCCAAATCCTTCATCACAAATGATTTAGCTAGTATCCTTTTGAGCACATTTATATCCTGCATGTTAGAACTTGCAACAATCATGTCATCCACATACAATAACAAGATAATATATCTTCCATTATCTAGCCTCTTGAAATAAACATAGTGGTTAGATTGGAATCTACTATAACCCTGTTCTGTCATAAACTTATCAAATTTTAAATACCACCGCCTTGGAGCTTGCTTCAGGCCATACAAGTTTTTCTTCAACCTACAAACCAAATTATCCTTCCCTTTGACCTCATACCCCTGTGGCTAGTGCATATAAATCTATTCCTCCAAATCCCCGTCGAGAAAGGTTGTTTTTACATATAACAGTTCAATATGCAAATATTCTACCGCCAATAGACTTAAAATAGTTCTAATTGAATTTTTTTTAACAACATGAGAAAATATTTCATCAAAATCTATACTTGTACTTTGTGCAAACACCTTTAGAACGAGTCTATCCTTGTACCGCTTCTTGCCTCCATCTTCTTCCTTCAACCTGTAAACCCATTTATTCTGCCATGCTCTTTTAGCAGAAGGAAACTCGACCAAATCCCCAATACTTGTTTCTTACTAATGATTCCATCTCCTCATTCATGCCTTGCTCCCACTTCTTTCTAGTATCCACCTACATTTCTTCTTCATAACATTCTGGTTCACTAGAATCAATCATCAACAAATAATACAGTGAAGGAGAGAATCGTTCACAGGGTCTACTTAACCTAGGATCTCTTCTTACATTTGCAGGAGTTTGAGGTACTTGTTGTTGTTCTTGATTTTCGGATACCTTTGGAACTTCATTTTCTTTGATTTCATCAAGCACTATGTACTATGTTTTTTCATTTTCCTCTTTCTTTCTTTGCAAACAATCTTTGAAGATAACCTTTTCATTGAATACCACATCTCTACTCCTAATGATTTTGTGATTTTCATAATCCCATGAGAGATAACCAAAATCATCAACCCCATATCCAATAAAAGTGAATTTCTTGTATTTAGTCTCAAGTTTTGTTCTATTTATTTTATCAATATGGATAAATGTTTCATAACCAAAAGTTCTCATAAATGAGTAGTTTTCCTTTTTACCTATCTGTGCCTCCTTTGGAATTCCACTATCCAAAGAGCTTGAAGGATCTCTATTTATTAAATAAACAAGGGTATCCACAGCATCAGCCCAAAATAGTAAGGGAAACCCTGCATGCAATCTCATACACCTTGCACACTCCATGATCATCCTATTCATCCTTTCTGACACACCATTTTCTTGTGGTGTTCCTGGGACTGTCTTCTCTCTACGAATCTCATGGTATGAATAGTAACTATCAAACTCCTTGTTGCAGTATTCACCTCCATTATCAGATCTAAGGCATTACAAATTTTTTCCTGTCTCGTTATCAACCAAAGATTTCCACTTTTTAAAAAGAGAAAACACATCATATTTGTGTCTAATGCAATAAACCCAAGTTTTTCTAGCTGCATCATCAACAAAAGTAACAAAATAACGAGAGACACCAAGAGATTGTACCTGAGCAGGTCCCCATACATCTGTATGCACAATCTCTAACTTTTTACTCTTCTTTTGTTTCCCAACCCTGAGAAATCTAAATCTCTTGTGTTTTCCATAAACACAGTTATCACATAATTCCAAACTTACCTGCTTCAGATCTGGAATCAATTTCCCTGAGTGAAGAATATGCATCTCCTTCTCACTCATGTGGCCAAGACTATGATGCCAAAATGTTCCACTTGTTTATGTAGAATCTACAGAGATAGAATAATCAGTATTATCAGGATATCAATACAACATACCTATACTATCTCCTTTTTCTATTACCAATGCTCCTTTAGTGATATTCCACCATGTTTTTCCAAACATAGAAAAACATCCGCTATCTCCCAATTTCCCTGTTGAGATCAGATTTTTTTTCATAGCAAGAATATACCTTACATCTTTAAAATCCATTCATTTCCATTATTTAACTTAATTTGTACCTTACCCATTCCAACAATTTTACAAGGTTCATCATCCCCCAATAAAACATGTCCAAAATCACCTGGAACATAATCATGAAAGAATTTCCAATGGTGTGTAGCATGACATGAAGCCCCTTAATCTACTACCCAGTAATCACAAGTATTATCTAATGCAAGAATCAAAGCATCTTGTAACACATCACCTGCTACATTAGCTTCCTCGGTAGTCTCCTACTACCTATCTCCTTTCTTCTTTGGAGCTATGCAGTCTTTCTTCATATGTCCTCTCTTACCATAGTTCCAGCAATCTATATTTCTCAGTATGGACTTGGATCTTCCCTTTCTAGACGTGTTGTGATTATCTAGGCTCCTTCCTCTCTCCCTTTGTCTTCCCTTGCTCTCCATGGTCAACACATTACCTGATGTCTCACCTACGCTTTTTCTTTGCATTTCCTCGCTAAGAATAACACCAACAACATCATTAAATTTAAGAGTGTTTGAACCAGGAACAAAGTTACTTACAGCCATGACCAAGCCATTCCAGGTTTCTGGAAATAAGCATAGGATTAGAAGAGCCCTAACCTCATCATCAAAGTTCACTTTTATAGAACTTAGCTGACTAGTGATCATATTAAATTCATTTAAATGGTTAGAAACAAATCCACCTTCTCACATATTGATATTAAATAAACACTTCATTAAAAATACCTTGTTGGAAGCCAATGGTTTTTAATAGAGCTTATATAATTTTCTCATCACACCCTTCGTTGTCTTTTCTTTCGAAATATTGAAATCCACCGACGAAGCCAGGCACAGTTGTATTGTTCCCAATGCCTTTTTGTCAAGAACCTCCCATTCTTCGTCCTTCATAGTCGTCAATTGTTTTGTTTTTCCTGCCAAAGGTAGGTATAGATCCTTCTATTACAGATAGTCCTCCATTTGCATCTTCCATAACTGATAGTTTTGGTCGTTAAATTTATCGATCCTAAACTTTCCTTCTTCTTCCATTGATTGGAACCCTTCTTTCATGCGAGTTTACCATCCAAATATACCTTTTGGCTCTAATACCAATTGTTTAGAAGAAGACATGATCACAGAGCAATAACAATAAACAATAAACAAGATGCAAATATTAAAACACATTACAAGAGAGACACAGATAAGACGTGGTTCACCCAATATGGGCTACATCCACACAGAAATTTCCAGTCCTTTGTTATTATTTCGTCCAACAAAATGAAGGGATACAACCTACAGCAAGCCCGCTACAATTCCTCTTCACTCTTGCACAGTCTCTCTCACATTCACAAAGACCACTTTTACAGTGCTATAATACAATCCACAACCGTATTACAATGTTTTCCTTTTATAAAGGGAATACCATAGGAAAATACCACGGGATTCCCAAAACCATGGGCCCGTAAATCACCCATTATTGACTAAGTCATGAATCTGAAATTACAACATTTTACAAGGCATTTTTTCCTAAATTTTTGCTACGANGGGGGGGGTCATTCCCCCCACACCCCCCAAGTGACATAACATCTATGAATCAGGAAGATCATATGATTAAGGTCAAGCAAAATTTGAAAGCAACCCAAGATAGATAGAAAATTTATGCAGATCAAAACAGAACTAATAGATAGTTTAAAGTTGGAGAGCATGTCTTTTTGGAAGTTGGACCCAAGAAGAGTTGCTTGAACTTGAGGAACTTATCCAAGATAGTTGCTAGATATTGTGGACCCTTTGAGATCTTATCTAGGATAGGTCACATTTCATATGATATTGCATTGTTTGCTTGCATAAAAGTTCATAATGTATTTCATGTATCTTTGTTGAAAAAGTATATACTTGATGCTAATAATGTGATTGATTGGAATGTGATCTAGGTGAAACCAAAAGGGGATTTTTTGGTACAACTAGTTTCCATATTGGGAAAAAAATTCAAGTTGCTACATAATCAAGAGATCATGCAGGTAAAGGTCCAATGGACCCATTGCAATCTCAAAGATGCTACTTGGGAGCTAGAAGATGCGATGAAGGAGGCATACCCTCATATTTTTTGAAACTTTGTGTTATAGCATGTATAAAATAAGTATGCATTAAGGACGATGCATGGTTTTAAGGGGGGGTTATATAATACCTCAGATGTTAAGTCATGGACATATGTTAATTTTTTTGTCATTGTGACACAAGGTGACGAGACTATGGACTTGGACATTATTATTATTATTATTATTTAATAGATAACTAGCTCAACATAGACAACTAACGAGAATGAGGGGAGATGGATTCCACATGTGAGGGGGTTGGGACTAAGAGTTGTTTCTCTCCCTAACATTACTTATTGGACCTTATTTTTTATCATATTGGTTTATGGAGGTACTATTACACCCTCTTTGATGGTTGGTGGGACCCTCTTGGCTAGTGCACCCTCCTTGGCTATTCCAAGCCTCTTGTGATTCTCCTCATTCTCCCATGCACCCTCACTGGATATTTTTATCCTTCACTCCTTGAAAAAGTATAACCACCCCCCTCTTTTTTCACCTTTTTCAATTTTGGAAAAGGGAATATCTAATTGTAACCTCTCTCTCATGAATTGAGTAACCCCTAGTGAACTTGAGTTACCTCCCTTGGAATTTGAGTCACTCTCTTGGGAATTTGAATGGTATAGAAGGATTCGAATTAGTTGTCTTTCACTCTTCTTCTCTCTCTCTCTCAGATCTCCAGTGAAATAAAATTCTCTCTTATTTGGTAAATGCATGCTCCCGAGTAGGAGATGCATTGTATTGTAGGAATATTGAAGGCCTTGTAATGAGGTTTGAAGCCCTTGTCGTCCCATTTCTTGTCTCTATCTAATATAGCTCGTAAATTCTTGGTGAGGATGGTGATATCTTGAGGTTTTGTGTAGCAAGAGGAGTCACGACTCACTAGGTAGTGTAGATAGAAGGGAAAGTTGATATGGTGAAAGGTGTAGTTTTGGTATTCTCATGGTGTTGAGAAGGGTGCAACCATATGTTCTAGTTCAGATATTTATAAGAAATTATGGGTTGAGATACCTATTCCATTGTGTCTAGAACATCATTTTAAGTAAGGAATGATTCTTGTTTCATTGAATAAGGTTTCTGTTTGACTAAGATACAGTAGTTTTTGTGTGGCGATGTTCTCATTGTTGAGATGAGCACATCATACCTTTTGGTTTGAGAGTGCCTTTCATGTGGATATATGGCATCAACTCAGGGTTGACTGTCATCTTGAAATATGCATGAGCATGGCATGTCTATGACTAGGTAGAACGTTGTCCTCTTGAATCTAGTTGTTTTTCAGTAAGAAGAGTATTTTGTTATATGCTTATTTACTGCAATTTATTATATATGTGTGCTCATTGATTAGATTGTGTTGTTGTTTACATGGTTGTAGGTGATATCCATGAGGTCTGATCTATTTATGTTTATATGGTTGTATATGGAAGCCTTCATATATGGTTTTGTTTATGTTAATATGGCTCTAAGTGTCAATCGATAGATTTGATTTTTAACACTATTAATATGGTTGATTGTGGCATCCTATAGATCTGTTTATTTAGATTGTTTATGGTGGCTTTCATATCTGATTATATTAAAGTTTAAATGATTGTAATAGATCTTATATTTCATATTTGAAATCATGTTAATGGATTACTCAAATCTGGTTGCATTTCATGCATGCATTTACCTTGGATATCATGTGTATTGGGGTATGATATGCATTTGTATTCGTTCATTTCATCTTAAAAGGTTGAATGTTTTATTTTAGTGACTCTTTGGCATGTTGTACGAGACTTAGTTTCCATTTTTCCATTAGTATTACCTTGAATTAGACTTCCCCTTCGGTTTCCAGGTGTCCTTGGCCTCGGATTTGGGGCTAGGGACATCACAGAGTG
The DNA here is from genome assembly GCA_001517045.1 of Pseudotsuga menziesii. Taxonomy (NCBI): domain Eukaryota; kingdom Viridiplantae; phylum Streptophyta; class Pinopsida; order Pinales; family Pinaceae; genus Pseudotsuga; species Pseudotsuga menziesii. Next base: position 101,730 of record LPNX010100428.1, on the reverse strand, counting down.
GTTTTACACATTATTTGCTATGGCAATTAGACTATAGCTAAATTTTATATTGATACTTCCTAGGAGAGCCTATGTTATACTGTTCAAATGATGATGGATTTAATCCATGTGGGGCGTAGTTTTCTCTAATAATATCATGATGACATTTTGTAAAGAATGAAGGAAGCCAGTTGTTCCCAAAGACTAGAATAAGATCATAGAACTCAAAATATATGCTACATATATGGATGATGTTATGTTCCTTAATGGTAAATATCGAAAACAGACCATATATATTATACCACTATTATAATTAAGGTAAACTACTTACTTTCATGCTTTATAATATGCCATCTATCCCGCTACTGAAGAATGTGCCTATTTTCCCCTACTAGTATTAATTTCCAATTCTGTAATTATTTATCTTACTCTTTCTATTGAGGATGAATTTGAGCATGATTCCTTCCACGCCATTCCCCCCCTTCCCCTTTATATATATAATAAGGTGTTGGTTCAATCAGAAGGATAAATAATGGCTCCCACCTATTCAAAACTTTCATGTGGGTATGATAGAATATGATTTCCAATTCCTACTTTACAAAGAGATAGATGTTCCAACCTCATGTTTCTCCTTTTACTTATAGAAAGTCACCCTATTATTTCTCATCCCCCTGAATCATAAAGAGTGGTGCGCTACAAATTAGCATATCTCCCTGGATCTAGTTAGTTGCACACAGGAGTCAAGCTTGTGTGTTAGTAACCTCCCTTTTTCCATGTAACGATAGCACATATATGAGAAGAGGCAAACAATAGAATTGATGTAGTACTAGCGTGGCAGAACTAACCTACTGTAGGGTATGGGTATGGAGTGCTGCTAGGTCTCATATATTATTGATTGTATATTGAAATAGATTACTCTTTCCCACTTTGATATAGAATAGGGCCACTCATATGCCATTAGGTTCATTTATGTGCCATTAGGATCAATAAAGATCAAATAGTGTTATCACATGAATCATAATCACTGACATCAACATTGTCATGATCCTCATTGTCATCACCATCATTAGCATCATCATTTTCGTCATAGAGATCAACATTATCACCATAGTCATCATCATTGTTATTATCATATATCATCATAGTCATGAAAAAGGAATCAAAGTACCTAATTACATGAGTTTTGTAAATAGATTTGGCCTCTTAGTATGGGAATGTAGGTACCATGAGCACCTTTTGAGCACTATGGATGCATGATGATGACAATGACAATGAAAATGGCGATGACAATCATGATATTGTTGATTTGTATTATGTTGATGATGATGATGATGATGATGATATCAATGTCAATGATGATGGTGCATGTGATTATAACACTATTTGATCTTGATTGATCCTAATGGAATTTGAGTGACCCTAATGGAACCTAAATGACCCTAATGGATTTTGAGTGACCCTAGTGGAACCTAAATGACCCTAATGGAATTCAATCATCCCCAACAATATTTGAGTGACTCTAACAACATGACCATGATGATGATGATGCATGACGACAATGTTGTTTGTATAACATCAGGAGTCTGTCTCCAAGATTTGTGTTGTATCAAGTCGAGACTTGTGTAGTCCTATCTATATCCTCATGTGTTGAGGTGGGATGCTAGTACTGTAGTCTTGTGTTGTATCAATACTGTAGGCTTGTGTTGTATAAAGTCTGGACTTGTGTTGTATCAATTCAAATTCTCATAGACGATACCCTATGAGATGGATCTCCAATTGTGGAGGTATAATGTTTTGTGTTAAATTAGTGATTATAATGAAGTCATCCAAAAAATGGATACTCCTTCAGGTGGACCTCCATTTGTTGAGGTAAGGAAAAAAATACTTGGTAAAGTGGAAATACTATGTGATGTATTACTAACCATGGTCATTCGAGATGGATAAAGCTATCAACTCTCCTCTAGAGATTGATCACCTCTAGTGTGGATTACTTTAGCATATGGCTATATGGTCTGGGGTAATATATATGATCATCAGTATGTATGATAATTATTCTAAGTATAATATGATAAGATGTATAAATAATAAATACACATGTGGACCATGCAATAAATGATAAATGATAAAGAGTAATCATAGAGACAGAGAGAGAGAATTCAAATTGCCTAAAGATAGCTAAGAAAAGATACAATTGTAAAGTTTTAGTTAAATATGAATTCATTAATCAATGCCTTGGTTAAAGCTTCTGAGCTTTAGTTGAATAAAGAATCTCTTTGTGATCCATGCAAACTTAAAAATAGTAAATAAGGTGATTTGCATGGATGGCACTAAGAGTGAAGCACTAGTGACACTAAGGGTAAAGCACTAATGACATTTAAGTTAGCCTACTAACTAAGTGATCAGCTTTCAATTAAAGATTGAGTTCAGATCAAAAGTCAGTTCACATTCAGTTTAAGCTATTCTTAGACAGTATGGCACATGTCTTGTGCATGGAGAAGAATCCAAGGCTCTGACTTGGCACCAATGCTCGTAGGGCGCTAATGTTTGAATAAAGATAATTCCATGCACCAATATGTGATGCTCCTCTAGTCAATTTGAAATTGTAATGCATGGGTGTCCAATTCTCATGCAACCATTTGCTAGGATTTTCATGGCATGGTATTTGTCTTGTTATTAATATGCTAGGCATATGACGAGTTCATTGCAGATGTTACAGTGGATCTCTCTTCTCTATTGATATGTGTCCTCTCTTATCGGGCAATCTGCTAATGTGTTGTAAACCATTCTCTGCAAGTCTATTTATTATACTCAAAGAATTGTTGGGTTTTTCATCCTCTATATTTAGAGGGTTTTCCTAGGGTACATCTTGTCTCATATGGTTGAATGATTTGTGTGCATGATCTGTTTATGAGATTCATATGTGCAATGTTTGATTGATAAAAATTTTAAGAATCAAGTATCTCCATATTTTCTCAAAATATTAACAGACAATGATGATGGCATTGATGATGATTTGATTACAAGATTATAACATTGGCAATGAGCACTACATCGACGATGAGGATGATGACCATGAAAATTACTAATTAATTAAGACCCATGCATCCATAGTGCTCAAAAGGTGCTCATGGTGCCTACATTCCCACTCAGAGGCCAAAGCTATTTACAAAACTCATGTAATTAGGTAGTTTGATTCCTCACTAATCACAGGGTTTTGTTGTAGTGGAAGTATTAGTAATTGCGTTGTAGTAGGGGTTTCCCACTTTGATAAGTTCTTTCAGGAACTTGAAGGAGCAAATATTGCAAGGATTATTAAAGTTGTATCTTACTTTTCTACTATGGTATTTGAAGAGGATAATAGAAGCTTCTATGAAGAGATCATTTAGGAGATTTTATCAGTCATGTTATCCTTTCAAAAGGGAAATAATCCAAGGCCTAATGGTTGCAGTGTTGAATTTTTTATAGGATTTATTGAATTGTTGGGGGATAATTTATTAAGAGTGGTTGATGAAGTTGGGATTCATGGAAAGCTATTAAGCTCCTTTAACTCTATATATAAGGTCTTTGTAGTCAAGTTGAAAAAACTATTGTATAATGTTATATCCCCTAAGAAATTTGTCTTCTTAAAGGGAATACATATTCACGAATCCATCAAGGCAGCTTAGAAGGGGTTACATTCCATTAAAGTTAAGAATATGCCAATAGTGGTACTCAAAGTAGACCATTCAAATTCCTATGATAGAACATGTTGTCTTTGTATAAGACTTAATAATATTGATACACGTGGAGTTCAATATTCAGTAGTCAACTAGATCATGGGTTGCATGTCTTCAATTTCATATTTTGTGCTTATAAATGGAGAAACCTCTCTTTTTTTTTCAAACCTACAAGGGTGTCCATTGCCCCCATACATGTTTTTATTAGTTTCATAGGGTCCCAATAGATCTATCCAAGAAACCAAAAGGGTTAGAATTTTAACAAGGATAATAATAGGTGATTATGAGTGTCTCTCTCATTTCTTATTTGTTGATGTTGTTCTTTTTTCAAATGGCTCAAAGTCTATGGGGAGGAAGTTAAGTACCATAATTCAATTGTACCAAAATGGAGGCAAACTTCCATAAATATGATATATACTGTATTGAGCTTAATGAGGAGTGAGAACTGTGTATGAGACAATTATATCACTTTATGCCTATGAAGGTTGAGGGTGGTCTCAAATATCTAGGATTTACTTAGAAACCTATGGAGACACTAATAAATATTGGAGCTAGCTCTTAGGGAGAATTGAGAGGAAAATAAAATTATGGTGTCATCAATGGCTCTCCAAGGCGGGTCATTTGACTTTCATTAATTTTATTATGGAAGATATAACCATGTATAGGCACACTTTAACTCATATTCCCAAAGGCGCTCTACAGAAGGTAAGGAGGAATTGTTTTGATTATTTGTGGAAAGGTTAAGTTGACAAGGTTGGTTCTCATCTAGCTAAATAGCATACTCTATCCAAGCCTAAGGGTGATGGAGGTTGGGTCCTTAAAACATGTTCATATGCTTATCTCTTCTCTACCTTCCAAAAGTCTTTGGGACTTCATCCCAAATGACTACATTTGGAAAAGAATTTTGATTCAGAAGAATATAACTCTAAGAAATCTGTCAAAATGGATCATAAGTGACAAAGTGTATAAAACATGTCTTGAATGAATGGAGGGCATTGGTTTTATCTTTTCTTATAATTGGAAAGCATATAGCATAAAATTAGGCTTGTAAGAATAAGTTTTGATGTTATTTTGAGTTCTAACAATTATATCTTTATTCCTATATAGGTAATTCATAAGTTGCGGGATATGGGTTACTATACCTTAAGCCAAGTTGTAGATTCTAAAGACAAATATGTAGCGCCAAGGATGGAAGTTAGTCCTGGCCGTGGGATTAGCACATGAACAAGTACACTCTTGGAATTCATCTGTGAATGAGTTGAGAAGAGGGCAATTCAAATCAAGAGATGAGAACAATTGATTGGGGTGGTCTATAAATAGGACAAGGAAAATGTATGTGGCGGGATTGGGATACAAGTTCTTAAAAACTTGAGCAATGAAGTCAAATTGTGGTGGTGGTTAAAAATTTGGAAGGTCATGGCTCTTAAAAAGACCAATTCATATGTGGCTTGCAGTAAAAAACAAGTGATGATTAAGGAGTTTTTACAAAAAAAGGCTTGCCTCAAGGACCTAGTATTTGTTATATTTGTAAATCACAAGTTCAAATTTATAGGTAGGGCATGCACACCGTAAACTTTAGTAGTCAAATCACTATATGAAGGGGGTACCCCGTTTCACAAACAGGGAGTTCTTAGACACCAATTTGGAATCTTGTTAGGTCTTGAACTTAAAATTAGAGTATTATTATTAGTTGTGCATAAGAGAACATATCACATTTGTCTTCAGTGTGCCCTTTCACTCTATGGAAAGACATTAGTCAACGTCTAGGAATTTGAGACATCTGGCAAGGGGGAAATGTTGAAGATTGTCTTAAAGTATGGTTTCAGCAAAGGGAATTCGACTCGCTCATAATTATTCTCTGTTTAAAAATAGACAACTCTTGATTATTTAGGTTGTAGCACATGTTGGGACATTTCAACATTTTAGGACTACATAGATTAGCATGCCTCAACAAGTGGGTACTCTTTCATATAGACAAAGCCACTCCTTGATTGAAAACACTTGTAGCTTGGGTGGATCTTTATATTTTTTTGACAATCACTTCATTAAATTTAAAGCGTATCTAGGTTGTGGGTCAAATAATTATGCATAAATGATGGCTCTCAAGGTATTACTAACAACTAGTGTGGATCAAAGAGTACATAGGATTCAAGTTTATGGCAAATCTCTTTTGGATATTATATGGATGAGATTGAAGCACTTAAGTCTAAATATTGCTCCACAACCTCTAGCTGATTTGATTAAGGAGATTTCTTAGCACTTTCAATGGAATTATTTTCCACACATTTATAGAGTTGAATGTTGAAGTAGATGCTTTATCCAAATAAGGTTTACATTTGTCAACTAGAACTCTATGGATAACTGGAACTCTGTGGATGGATGGATATTTTGATATACTCATGACAAAGTCAAGACAAATTGTATGACATTTTAAAAAATAGAAAAGTATATTTTGTGTCTAGTTGCTTAGGTTTTAATCTTTTGTATGTCAATTTTATAGCCCTAAGGAGCTACAATTTTTCAATGCCTACGATATTGTTGTCATTGTTTTGGTCCAAACCACTTGCATGGCCATGGTCTTTGTTTGGCTATCAAAGGTACTTAAAAATATTGTAATAGTGCATGTAGCTCCTGAAACCTGTGTTTTTTATTCTACTATGAATACAAAATGCAATTGTTTTCCTAAAAAAAATTAATATTAGTAAACCACTGCATAAAGTGAGTTGTCAACTAAAGACAATAAAATTTTGAATGGAGCCCCAACTCCAACTTTCCTAACATTGGTACCAACTCATAATTATGCATAAATGATGGCTCTCAATGTATTACTAACAACTAGTGTGGATCAAAGAGTACATAGGATTCAATTTTATGGCAAATCTCTTTTGGATATTATATGGATGAGATTGACGCAGTTGATTCTCAATATTGCTCCACAACCTCTAGCTGATTTGATTAAGGAGAATGCTTAGCACTTTCAATGAAATTATTTTCCACACATTTATAGAGTTGAATGTTGAAGTTGATGCTTTATCAAAATAAAGTTTACATTTGTCAACTGGAACTCTATGGATAACTAGAACTCTATGGATGGATGAATATTTTGATATACTCGTGACAAAGTCAAGACAAATCGTATGACATTTTAAATAATAGAAAAATATATTGTGTCTAGTTGCTTAGGTTTTAATCTTTTGTATGTCAATTTTATAGCCCCAAGGAGCTACAATTTTTCAATGCCTACAATGTTGTTGTCATTGTTTTGGTCCAAGCCACTTGTATGGCCATGGTCTTTGTTTGGCTAGCAAAGGTACTTAAAAATATTGTAATAGTGCATGTAGCTCCTGAAATCTGTGTTTTATATTCTACTATGAATACAAAATGCAATTGTTTTCCTAGAAAAAATAATATCAATAAACCAATGTATAAAGTGAGTTGTAACTAAAGACAATCAAATTTTGAATGGAGACCAAGTCCAACTTTCATAACATTGGTACCAAGTTCATTGAGTTAGCATCCTAGTTCTTTATCTTGCACATCCACAAGGTATTTTCCAAAGCGTTACTCATAATTGCCATCTCTATTTTCCTCCATAGTGCTACTAACATGCTCCTTGGCCCTACCTATGTTTATCACTTTCTATCACAAGTGAAATGGAAGAGCCAACAATGATTCGAGTGCGTTGTGGTGTTTTCTAACATTAATTAGTTAAAGAAGGGGAGCCTACTCCTCCCATTTCTACAATTTCTCCCAAGGATATGTCAACAGCATTTCCCTCAAATTCATCCACTCCTAAATTTGCATGCAAACCAACTCTTCTTCAACAAATGTGATTGTAACTTGCCTTTTGGAAAGCTTCTTTATGTTTTTAATTTCTTGTAATAAGGTTCATAGATTTTATGATAGATATTGAAAAAGGAATCAAGCAACTTTATAACCAAATCTCCAACAACAAGGTGCTTGACTCTCACTAATAGCTAAATGTATGTCTTTCCTAACCACAAGAATTTCCGCAATGTTTGTAATTCCCACATTTTGAATGAATATCGAAGGGATCCCCTCACCATTTTCTAATTACGATACCCTATCAAAATTGAATTTCGCATTAGGTGGAAATCATTTTCTTGGTTCTAACGAGAACATATTGATTTTTGGGCTAGAGATTTCTTTTATATTATTTTCTTTATTTTGTCACCCATGCCTTTTATGCCTTTAAGTATGTTGGTTGTTTTGGCAATTGATTTTTGGCCTAGAGATTTCTTTTATATTATTTTCTTTATTTTGTCACCCATGCCTTTTATGCCTTTAAGTATGTTGGTTGTTTTGGCATACACACTCACTGCATTCCTTGCGGTTTATTTAATACCATGAATCAAAGAACAAAACCAAAACTTAGTTTAAAATCACAAGTTTGAAATCACTTAGCTTTCTTTATATTTATTCTCATTTTCATGCTTACCATATCCAAGCAACCTATGGCAAACTCAAATTATATTGAAAAACAACAAATAATATCAACCTATTTTTTTAATAGCTTACATCATGGGAGGCTAGTCTAACCTCAACTTAAAGGTTTTCTTAAATCGAAAAATATTGAAAAACAACTCATAATCTCAACCTACTTTTTTTAATAGCTTACATCATGGGAGCCTAGTATAACCTCAACTTAAAGATTTTCTTAAATAAAAAAATATTGAAAAACAACTCATAATCTCAACCTATTTTTTTTTAATAGCTTACATCTTGGGAGCCTAGTATAATCTCAACTCAAAGGTTTTCTTAAATAAAAAAATATTGAAAAACAACTCATAATCTCAACCTATTTTTTTGAATAGCTTACATCATGGGAGCCTAGTATAACCTCAACATAAAGGTTTTCTTAAATTGAAAAATATTGCGTAGTAAGCACCCATAAAGAAGCAATCTCTTACACATTTTTCAAATCTGGATACAGATTCTCTTACACATATAGAGTCTATCTTTTCTTCCCAAATCTATTTGAGATTTGGTAGTTAGCACAATTGTAAGGCTAGCATAAGAACCAATGACCAAAAAGTTTTTTGGTCTTGTGCTTACCCATCTTAAACCTATCCGTCCACATCTTTGTAGAGGACTATACTGTGCTTCCCATCTTAAACCTATCAACCACATCCTTGCAAAGGACTAATCCTAGTTTCTAGTTCCCGCAACAATCGTTTCTTGCCTCTCTTAAACCTATCATCCACATCCTTGTAGAGGACTAGTCCTAGTTTCTAGTTCCCGCAACAAACTTTTCTCGACTCTCTGAACTATTGCAAGCAACATATTAGGGTTTCCACTTCCTTCTAATACTTAAATTTGCTTCGCATTCAACGATCCAATAGTTGCTAACAAAGTGCCAACCAACTCTCAAGAGAATCCTGCCTCCAATAGATCTCCCATCTCTTAGAGGGACCACTCTCTAGCATCCCTCTCAAGATAAATAAAATGAAATTTCCACCTTTCAATCCCGAGAAGTAAAGTCCTATAGCCATTTTCAAACCTTCGCATAATTCTCCTAGATAAATGTACCTTTCATTGATCAACGCTAATAAGAAAGTAAGATGAAATGCAGCTTTGAACCGACCTTCTCCAACTTTCCCAAAACGTGAAGGCTTTAAGAATATGGGGTGATAAAATCCCTGCATTACCAGGTCAAAGGTTAACATATGACTAGTTTGATGAGATCATGAGCGTCAAGCTGTTTTCTGATTTGAACGTACGGGCATTTGTGCAGTAAAAATATCATCGTCTCTCTTCCCCTCACAAAGTCTACTCGTTCCATTCAAGTGATCTTTCCATGACGCCTTGTACAGTGTTAGCAGATACCTTAGATGTAACTTTGCAAGCGTAATTATTGTAACCTGTTAACAAATACTTTGCATATAACTTTGCTTCCACAATTATACAATGCAATAGAATGATACTCGTTGGCAAAGGCAGTGCCAGTCTTTTGGTAAGCTTGAGTTTTTAGCCTCGTGAAAATTAAGTACTTTGACTGCTTTCCACTAATCATCCCTGTCTACATCTGGATGAAATCTGAGAAGCCATATAGTCTTATGATGTTCCCTCTTTCTATATCAAACACTGCTAACCTTACCTAGTCTTTAGAGATCTTGTATAAGAGGTCATTCCACTATTTCCTTGTAAGATGGGGTATGTGTTTGCATCTCTCACCTCGTCTTTAGAGATCTCCTTATGTAAGAGGCCATTCCACTCTTTCTTCTTAAGATGGGGTCTGTGCGTGTATCTCTAATGAATGGCTTCCTTCCCATCTAGCTCGGGTTCAAAAGGAGCATCGGGTAGCTTGGAGGAACAACTGAGTTTCTACCTCAGTTTAGCCATGTCGCCTGAACATCATCTCTCTTATTTCTTAATCCTCCATATAACTATCATTGATTCTTTGGCAACATGCTAATTTGCATATAATCTCGAGAATGTACTAAACTCACTCTCCCCTTCTGGTTTCTATTTCTACTCAAATATTTCTGGACTTTGATGATCCAATCCTTTCCACCTTTTTTTATGTCGTGTAGCTATAAATTATATCTGACAACCCCAGTATCTCTCTGCAGTGTGTACCACCAAGGTTTGATATTTCTTAATGCAGGGGGGTGGGTAAACCACATTCTCCCAAATGTAAAGGGTGCCCAAGTCGACCTACTTTTTGGAGTTATATGTAGGACAACACTGATAGAACCTGGCTCGTTGTAATATTTGAGGATTATATATTATCGATAATTGAAAAGAAACCAATGCTGATATTGGAACGACTAGCCTTTCCGCTATCAAGGTTGCTCCCCTACGCCCATCATTCCATGTATAAATTTACGGGGCCAACACTTTCAACCTGCTCTTTCAAATGGGTCCATGCCTACTGTCTTTTTGCACCCCTTTTGTTTCTCTAAGAAATCCATTTGTCAATTGGAGTCCCCACATATTATCGATCAGGCGTCTTAATGATTGTTCTATAAATTTTTAGTTGCACCCAACATTCAAGATTCTCCCCACTCCCTCCTACTACAAACAGATCTCATTTTCCTGTTCAGATAGGATTTCAAACTGATTTGGGGCTATTGTTTTTCACCCTGACCTTTTTCCAGTTTTTTTGTCTAAGATTTCCCTTCTTCAAAGCCAATCTGAAACTGTTTGCTCCTCATATGGAGTTTTATTCATTGGAAAATCTTACAACTAGCACGCGATAGGTCTTACATCTAAAATAAATATGCTGACCCTATTTTTGGTACCCATTTTTCTTCTTGGTAGTCCTCGACAAAAGGTGATCCAGAAGAGGGTTTAAGGGATTAAACACAAACAAGCATAAGAAGCCTGCTTTTCTTTAGAGACTAGTGAAGATTTGTTATCCCACAACCTCTTCCTTTAATACAACCAAATGCGTTTAAGTCTAGGCAGTGTCATTGCAGATCCTGTTGTTTGCAGAGTGAAAAAAAAAACTATTGTTTTATAAAAAGACTTGGGGGCCAACCAATGTCATGATTAAGTTAACCGAATAGCATAAGAATAGAAAGAATGGTAATGCCACGATCTAGATCTCCAATGTGTTTCCTTATCCTTCCAAAACCTCTTTGTTCCAAAACTCTTCAAAGCTCTGATTGATCCACTTGCAGCCAGATCAGAATTTTATGTGTATAAATTTATATTGTAAACTTCTGAGCTGTATGGGACAATGTTGTGTCCAGTGAGGAGGCCGGGCATGCATCGCAGCTGAGGAAAAATTCCTCCTAATTATTATGACTCAGGTTAGAAAAATAAGCAATTTCATGCCTCGTCTGTAAATTCAAAGTATAAATTGCAGTAAATGATTTTTGTATTCAGAGGAGAGATAAAAAATAGACAAATTACAATCAATTTACCAATTAAAATTTATGTGTTCAATGTAGAGACCATAAATAGATAATATTGGAACATAAGCTGATATTAGATCTCTTGGCTTTTAGGTTTCTATAAATGTTAGCCTAACTTCAATTGATAAAAACAGAAAGCTCAAAGCAATAGAGGAGAGTACGCTATAACAATATGTATCCTTTATGTTGAACAAAAAATGTCCCTGTCCTGACTATAACAGAGCTTCAATAAAGATGGCTAGTTGCTACATAAGAAAACAACACAACATATATTTCTATCAGACTAATGCAAAACATTAACATACACCATTCCTATTTCTATAACTGACAAAAGGTCCAAATAATACTTTCCCAAAAAATTAAAGCCAGGTCAATAACAGGCTTCAATATATTTGCTGTCATTGTTTCCATTAGGTTACGAAAAAACAATTTCCCGACTAAATGTTCAGAGTCGAGGCACAGATCCTTAACATGTTGGAGCACATTTGTCCTCCAAAATTTAGGGATATATAGTAATATAAATTGTAGAGTTCTCAAAAACTATGCATCTTTTCTGTCCCACTAGTCATTAGAGCTGCTTTACGACCAGGCAACTTTTTATCCTTCCCACTCTTGTAATTCTGTTCTTAAGAGATTTGCTTTGGTTCTCTTTAGAGGGGATTTTAAAACTATCATCAAAAACAGCAATCGATTAATTTGCTTGACAGGTCTTGGTATCCAGCATCACCTTAAAATATTGCAGACAAGATTAATCTGCTTCCAGCGAAATCATTGAACTGGTATTTACAGTATCAAATGGTAATATTTACTGGGCACACCACAACAATATTAGACTCTTAAGCAAATTTTATCAGAATTATTTGGTCTATCTAATTCTAAGCCAGGGAATTGGCCTTTTAATCATACAGCCCTTCCTGCTCCCAGACATCTACAAGAAATTCAACCATTTCCTGCAGCAGAACAGACTAAGTCAAGCCATGTAATTACTAAAATTGTATTTTCACAGAAGATTTTGGCATTAACAATTATCATTGCCATCAAATAAAATGATACTCCAGGTAAACTTACAGAAAGAGGAATAAGTTGAGGAAATGGCCTATTGGTTCCAAGTAAGTTTTCGTAAGTTGTATTCCAACTGAAAACAATACAACATTACAAATAATATAAAGTTGGAATAAGAATGGGCAATTACTTTTTTTTCTAAAATGATACATTTGTTACTAATGCCAGGTTTAAATGTAAAGTAATTCCACAACATGAACCATTAAAGGATACCTTAAAACAGGTTCACGTAACTGCCTAGCCTGATTCCTAGGGCGATCTCCAACCCATTGTTGCCTCATTTCATTCCACAAATTAAGAGCTGCAAGATCATGCATCTGATAGGTCAATTTAACATGATAAAGACAACATAAGGAAAATACATGCAATATGTTTGTTGTCGTTCCAATGAGATGCACCAAAATGTACTCTAGACATTTCTTCAGCTAATGAATATTTTAGTGACCTGTGCGCTTGCACTATCTATTCAAATATAAAGTCACCTTGAGTGATTTCTTCAGAAAACTACTATATCGAGAATCAAGGCACTTTTATAGTGTTCCACCTGGACATGTCCTCAAGAGTCAAGGATAGGTTCCCTATGCAATCCACGGTACATGGACCAGGGGACTTCACTTGGAATGTCTCTTACATTCCCTTGCATGCCCCTGGTACTTTATAGTGTTCCACCTGGACATGTCCTCAAGAATCAAGGATAGGTTCCCTATGCAATCCACGGTCCATGGACTAGGGGACTTCACTTGGAATGTCTCTTACATTCCCTTGCATGCCCCTGGTACCTGGGGAGTGCAAGGGAGTGTAGGGGACATTCCAAATGAAGTCCCCTAATCTGTGGGGGCCTCTCCTGCAACAATGGGACACTCACAGTACTTGGGGTATTCTGGAATGCCTAGAGTCATCATAAAAACTCAAAGAAGCATCAATCTGTTTTCATTTCTTGGTATAAAGGAGGCCATCAGCTTAGGCATGAGATTAATTATTTTTAGAGTGGGGCCAAAATTAGTAATACCAATCCTAAATGGTAAACCAAAAAGTTCATTTTGGGAAAAGGAAAGTCCTGTATTATGTTGAAGGTACTCCAGTTCAGCCTCCAAAGAATGCAGATTTGTTCATGTTAAATGCTCAGCATACCAGATGGTTGATTAGTTAGCCAACCAGGTTAAAGAATGCAGATTTGTTCAGGTAAAATGCTTGGCATACCGGGTGGCTGATTAGTTGGCCAACCAGGCCACGTGTTCTAATAAAGGTGTCCATCTGCTGCTATCAGTGGTCCTCCCTTGGAAATGGAAGGTTCAACATTCACTTGTCATTAAATGAAGCAAATTTTATAATATCACCAGGTGGTATGTCTTTGAAAATCGTTTCAGTATTGTCAACCCCATTCAGCTCTTCTCAATCCTGTGCAAACATGGCTGATTCTGGAAGGAGTATGCATCCTAGGACATGTTCTGCTGCTCCGGCAGAGGAAGCTCAGTGAATTCCTGGCACAGCAGGGTTATTATGCCAATTCCTGGCTCTCAGACTCCAAAGAAACACCATGCTATAGTGGACATGTTGTATGATGCCTTGTGCTAATTTAACAGAAGACTTCAACACTATAACAAGAGGAACACTATGTGGTAAGCAAAATTTGATGAAAATAAGGTTGCTCTGCTGGGGAAGCTAGTTGCACTAGTTGGAATTGCCAATAACTATAGGCAAGAAGACAAAGCTCTCAAGCAGAACATCCAAAAATGCATGAAAACCAGGTCTACGTGGAGAAGCAACTGCCTGTTTCCTCTGAGAAGAATAAACACCCCTCAGGGGTCTAGAAGCCTGTCAACTCTTACAGTCCAGGTGGTATTAATTTATGATCTCTATTTAGTATTTCCTAAAGTTTTATGTTTACTGCTTTCTGGTTTATGTTTGCTGTCTTTAGTCTGGTGTATGTCCAAAACATATACTTAAATATTTTGGGGCAGGGTCTCCTACATCCCCTTTGACATACCCTGAAATTGGGAGGGGTCTATTGATGCAGGAGCATCAGCTGTCGTCTAAAGTTCTAAAGGTTGATCAGACCACGTGGCCTTGATGTTTTCCCAAGAAGGGGTTTTCTATTGTAAAGTATTCAAAGTTCACAAGTATAGGGTTAGAATGTTCTAAAGCATGATGAGTCATTTAGTCAAGTTAGTGAGGTGTTAGTAGAGTGTTGAGTCATTGTAACTAAGTACTTGATTTATGGTAACCTTTGATGAAGATCAAAATATCTAAGGCTTAACTACAGGAATTTAGTAATCTGTTTTAAAGAGTCATTGATTGAGATAGGATCGAAAGTTCTGTTTAGAATCAGTTGCAAGTTTGTAGGAGTTTTTTTAATGTGCTGGCAATATTATCTATTGGTTATATGTTGTAATCTCGGGGAACCAAAAGGGGTCGGTTCAGGGGGATGGCTTGCAATGTTAAGCTAAGCCTACAGCGCACAGTGGAGTAGATTAAGAGTTCTTCATGTATGTACAGAGCTTTTGAGATAAATGGAAAAAGACAAGTTTTATTGTCACTTGTTGTGTATTGATTTCATGTGTTAGTATTTAATGTGTGTGCCCTGATAAAAAGAAGAATATAGTACATGTATGACTCTATATATCTGTGTGAATGAATGGATTTAAGTGAAGTGATGAGTTGTTTGATTTGTTGGCAGAACTGGGCAGAATTTCTTCTTGAAATTCCAGTTAAGAAGAAGGGTGCACTGGGTATTCTGAAAGAAATTGGGTAGAACCCTCAGAGGTTCCAATTTCTGTAGAAGTCATTAAGACTTAGAAGAATTCGATGAAGAATTGGGAGAACTATGTGATTGTGTGAATTTCAGGATTTCTGTGTGAGACCACCTTGTAGATCGAGAAAAAGATCTGGAGAACGAAGTTCCTATGAACTTCATATAACGAGTTTTAACCTCTGCATTGTATTTAGGAATGAAACCAATCTTGGGGAATGGCAACTTGATTCAGTAAAATAAAAATAAAAAATGAAACCAAATCGAGAGTGAGAGCAATTATGATGACAATCCATGCTTTGAAATCGTGTAGAGGGAGATTTTGAGCTAGCGTTGAAATTGTTGGTCAACTAGTGTAAATTTGGGGATTTATTTATTTGAAGTTCTGCAGGAAGCAGGACATTGAATTTGGTATCTATGTTAAGTGTTGACAAAGGGAAATAAAACCCAGAGATGGATCGTGACTAAGTGAGAACAAATCATTAGTTGAAATCGTTGTCTAATTGCAGCGAACCAGAACATTGTGTTGAAGTATTTGATGGGCGACCCTGTTTATTTGAATCTTTGTAGAAAACTGGTAAGGAATTTTGGAACAAATGCTATTTCATATTATGAGTTCATACAAATTGAATTCTGGATAATTGTTTGTGAAGGCATTGATTTAAAGATTCGATTCTTTAAGAATTGGAATCTATTGTGGAGACCTTAGTTTAGTTGAAGAGGGATTGGGCTTGCTATCATCTATCCACGCATTCCCAACATGAATCCTCAGAACTCCACATCCACAAAACTTAGTGGAGCGTTGCTTTTTAGCTTTTCACAATCAGAAGGGAGAACAGCAAGGCAAAATATGAGACCTTTCTACATCTTTTCTTACCAATAGTCATAGTATTTTTAGGAGAGAGGCAGAGAGATGGAGCATTTAGGCAAGGGGACTTTTATCTGAGAAATTGATCAAAGGATTGAACAGCTTCTAATACTCATTACACCTTTCATTTTACACCACAAAGCTGAAAAGGGATAGAATCCTAAAGTGTCTCTTCACAACTTCCCCCCCTTCACCTAGACACGACTGGGTTTGGTATCTTCATTTCATGGAACCAGGAATTAATAAGCAATAAAAATAAAATAGATGTCTCTCTATAATTACTATTTTGAATTGGTTTATACTACATGCACATCTGTGAAATTGATATTAATTTCACTAGTTTATTAATTATAATGACAAAGAAAAAACATTAAATTGGGAACTTTTACCATGATTAACAAATTCTGTGTTATTTGTATTCGTGTTGGCCATTCGGGAATCAGAATTTTGGTTTGATGCACTTATTGATGACACGCTTCTCTGTGACTGTACTGTACTGTTGTCCATCTCATTTGTACTTGAACTCCAGAAGTCTTCAGAGAAGCTAGGTCCCTTCAAGTTTCGTCCCTGAACTTTCAACCGCTTCGAGGGCTCATCCACAGCAATGATTGGTGTTGGTTTTGCACAGCCTCCAAGACAACCACTGTTCTGTTGCAAAGCAGGTTTTATTAAGCACCAATAAATAAGATAGAACATTTCTAGCAGCATATGAAATGTATGTATCCCTTCAAGTGAGACGAGCACATATAGTGACATCAGAAAAATGGTAGGTCTGGAGATAAATAATTTGGGAAGTAACTTGCATATAGTAATATAAAGTATTGATATACAATGCTGTGATGTAAATTTACTTAAGACTTAGTGATGACTAAGAAATACTGAAAAAAATAATGAGGAAAGTGATAAGTACAGACAAATAAGTAAAATTATTATATTGACCCAAATGTCCGAAGAATATCTGGGAGGTGCAGAAGATTACCAAAAACACGATTTCTTTGTAAGAATACAGGATAGAATAATTTACAAAAGAGATTTTTGGATGCATTCGAGCATATTCTATTCTACAATTCAAACCCAAACGTACTTGTTATGAATCTCATACTGATTAGTCACACCTTTAACCTCTTATTACTCAAGAGAATCCAAGTGACATGTGGACTAACAAAATAACTACAAGTCTACAACAGAAGATTGACTCAAGTCTCGGAATAACATGCATAAGTAGCACTTAGAAAACATGACATTCTTAAACTGAACTGCATGGCTATACATTTTTTTATTGTTTTTACTAGCTTTTTTCATTTGTCTTAAATTTATCACATAAATCCTAAGACAATTTTATTATTCTTCTCAATTAAACAAATAATGAAAGCTTATAAAACAAATGCCATTTGAACATACGGTCCACCACGCAATCCATAATTGCTCCAAGGATGTCACTTTTCATATAGAATAGGTCAGAATAAATATGGGATATTGCATCCCCTACTCTTAATATTGAAGTTACAATGAAATGCAAGACAAACATTTTCCATGTTGTCCAGTGATCTTGGGACCCGCCACTCTAAAGTGTTTTTCTGTGTAATAGGCTTCCTCCAATATGAGCAGGGAGCACACCCTTCCATCATGGCCAATCCATGCAAATCACTTGATGGGTTTCTCTGAACACGTTTAATGCCTATCACTTCCAGTCAACCACAAATCTAAGTGCCCTATATTCATATAAAAACTTATGCCATATTCTCCAATTGCTTTTATTGTTCCTTCTTTATATGTTGATGGACTTTGTCCACTGCGATTCCTTTCTATAGCGTCATGTACTCTAAAGCTATATGTCCACTAGAACTTCTTGGATATTCCTGAAACCAACCATAGATCCTTTTGGCCTACATACAAACATATGAAAATTTATCTTCAAATTTTCAGTTCAATAATCTTGACCAATTCTCCATCTATCATGGAGATTAGACAATGATACAAACATTATTATACAATCTAACTAGGTAGAATTTACTGATCTAATTGAGCTTGTCTCCTTTGATTAGGTGATTAAGAATTCTTGTTCTGCAACGTGATTAAGAACTTTTAAGACCACATAATAACAATGCTTAAAAATCCTTTCTTCCCATTCTCCATTACCACAGACTGGTCCTAACTAACATCCTTCTAAGTCAGTATTCCTTCAAATCAAAGTTCACAAAAGACAACACACAAAGTGCTTCATTTGCAGGATACAATCCTAAATATCAATGCATTCAAAGAATAAATCCCTGTTAAGAAAAATACAAATTAATTTTGCCAAAACGTGTTCTGAAATATGTATATCATATGTCAATTGTAACGATGTTCTGAAATATGTATATCATGTGTCAACAGTAACAATTTCATACTCTAGCTGTTATCAGAAAAAATATGCGTAGATGTCATGTTCCACCCTTTCTCAGTGACAAACTATGTAGATGTCAGACTCCTCTAGTCTTTCTCAGTGACAAACTATATAAATTTTAGAAACAAAAGCTAATTCAATGGCTAAATTGTCAAAGTTAATGCAGCTGCGAGACCCATTCTCAGAGAATGGTA
>LPNX010100428.1:39669-82859 GCA_001517045.1 Pseudotsuga menziesii | reverse complement strand
TAGGACAGAGTAAGACCCTAGAAGGTACCCTAGGGCCCCCAGTAGTCTCCTGGGGTTCTTGGTCTAGGACCAAGCAGGTTGATGCCATGGCAAAGCCCCCAGCATGTGGCTAGGGCCCCTATATGCCTCTAGGGTATTCTGGTCTAGAACCAAGGACGCGATGTCCAAGTAGATCCTGCAGATAGAGGCAAAGACATATTCTGGTCTGGAACCAAGGACGCAATGTCCAAGGAAGTCCTGCAGGTAGTTGATCAACTTTCAGTGTGAGACTGAAACTCAGTTTAGTACTAAGAACCATTCTGCGAGAGAATGGAGGACTCAGTCAAGGTCCAGGGGTTGATCAACATGATTCAGTGTGAGACTGAAACTCAGCCTAAGGCTGAAAGCCATTCATTAAGAATAGATGATAGTGATGTCCCCTCTCCTAATCGGTTATTGCTAGATTGCTTCTCAAGGGACTGGCTACCCCTTGACGATGTCCCTAGTACCTAACCCTCAAGAGCAGTGTTAAGAACAAAAGGATTGTACCACCTGTTTGGATCTTCCCCCTTATACAATGATGACAAAATATATTAAACTATGTACCTTGAGAGAGAGAAAAGTCTTTGGTCTTGTTGGTCCTATTTGAATGCTTGTCCACCTTTACGGTTCACTTTGATCTTGTGGTTGTTGACTCGTGGTCCTTTTCTTACTTGGTCATAGCACTCTCACTTGTGTGCACCCTTGATTATGATGACCCCTATTTTATGGAGTGTACTTACCTAATTGTTTATTAAAAACTATTGGACCTTGTATTGTTATGGTTACCTTATGTTTTGTTAAAAGGACCCTTTAACCCACTTATGATTTTGGACTATCCACTTTATGTTGGACCTTTTGGCCTTTTCACTTTATGATTTTATCTTTAAATTAGTTATTTGTTAGTCTTATTAATAAAATCTTTATGATTTTATTAATAAAGACTTGTGAACCATTAAAGTCTTATGTCATGATTACTTTTTAGTTTTATTTTTATATTATGTTTTATTTGGACCACTTTCCCGTTCCTAAGTTATTCTAAATATTTGGACTACCCTTATTAGTTCTTTCTTTTGGACCAATTACATACTTTATGGTTTTATTGGTTTTATTATAATAAAACCTTTGGACTTTTGTTATTTCATAACCGTTTCCTTTTACTTGTGCACCACCTAATTTTTATTTATTTTTTAACTTGTTCCTAACCTATACATAAACAAAAGAGCTTACTTTTATCATCTATCTATCCTTCATGATATTTCTTCACGTGTTTGTCTACCTGTGATTTTTAAGTGTTGTTTTTTTAATCTTTGGTGACCTTTGCGATTATACTTCACGGGCTCTGCATGTTTTACCTTTACAATTTACCTACGGACTGTCTGCACTCTGTCTGTGGGTTGATTGATTTTCTTTCACGGGCTGTATGTGATTCTTCTCCTCACATGAGCTTCTGCGATTTCTCTTTACGTGAGCCTCTGTGATTTCCATTAGGATCTCTCAGCGTGAGTCTGCGATTTGTTTATTCTGCTATTTCTTATCATGACTCCTCACCGAGATTTCTCACGAGATCTGCTTGATCTCTCTCTGCAATTTCTGTATTCACGATCTCTGCGATTTGTCAAACTGAGTCTTACCTCAGCGTGTTTGCGATCCCCCTCCACTGCGATTTTTCCCCGGCATGTTTGTTTACGGGCTCGACCTCCCTCTGTTGCATTTGATCTCTGTGTGAGTTCTGTAGGTGATTGCTTACGGTCTTATCTCTAGACCTGTCTATGCGATTGAATTCTGTGTGAGTTCTTACGGGTGGGTAATTGCTTACGGGTTTGCAGCACTTATGTGTCTTTCCTTACCCATGGTCACTTGCATGATTTTTTATTGAAGCACCTGAGTTATGTTTACTCTTACCTGAACCCTCTCTCTCAACGTACGTATATGGTTTAACCAATTTGACTTGTCCTTTTAGTGACAAGATCAAACTCATAACTATCTGAGTATAAGATGGATCCAACGAATGATTATGATTTTTTATCTTCTGTAGTTTATTTGAAATTTAGTTTACTGCAATTGTAATTTATTATTTTTCTGTACATGACATTTGGTGAAACATCTCCATGATCAACTTTAACGCAGTGACCAGCAGAGCGTTAAAGTTAACGGAGTGACCAGCAAAGCGTTAAGTTGAAAGAAAAAAGTTATGTTATGTTTTATTACAATTTAAATTTTACCTAAATTTTTATATGTTCATGTATTGAAGTTTAGTACTTGTATTAACACTCATCTAACCTCTAAAATTCATAATAAATACGTAAACCACATCTTCTAGATTATTTGTCATGGTCAATCTATAAAAGTCTATAGTCTTTTCATTTCCAATAAAGTTGGACAAATCACAACTCAACTTGTATTTACAGACACAAGCCAAGCCTGCTCAAAACTGAGACAGCTAAAAAATTAATAATTCCGGGTATTCGACAAGCTGCTTTCAATAGTTTTTGTTCTCTTTAAAAACACTTAGATTGATATCCTGGATAAAACTTGATCAATACCTGAAGCACTTCTAGCAACATGGCATTCCTAACCAGTGTAGTCAGACTCGGACTCGGCAAATACTCGGCTGGCTTGGGACTCGGCAGACTCGGTGACTCGGATAGGACTCGGATAAGACTCGGCAAAGACTCGGCAAATATGAAAAACATTAAAAATATAGTGACTTAAAAAATAATATATAAACATATATATTAAAAATTAGAATTTAATATATAAGCATATAACAATTCAAAAAATTGATAAAAAGACATAGCAATGCATTTTAACGAGAAGTGTTTTCTCACTTGAAATCACAAAGTATAATTATTAATTACAAATTATAAAAGCCATAAAATTATTAAAAAAAAAGATAATAAGAAAATTTCATTAATTAAAAATTATTAAAAATATTTAAAAAATGAAAAAGCAAATTGTAAAAAATACACTATCATCATCCTATCCTAACCACGAGCAATCACATTCTTCAACCAAACTACCGATGGCAGCGCCATCGCCTTACATTTTTATAATCCAAAGTATAGAAGTTCAATGAAAAAAATTAAAAATTGAAAATGCTCAGACCAATGTTAGTGAGCTTCCTCAGTGCACGCACACTCCAAAATTCCAAACACACAGACAACTGATAAATTGATAATAGCTAGGGGGCAAAAGAGAACAACTCGGGGGAAGCCAAACTATTCAATGAGATGACAGGGGAGAGCGGTGTTGTTTCAGGGGCTTATTCCCTCCCCACGTTCCCTCCAAAATGCAAAAGCGACGGTCAAACAGTCAACGGACTCGCGAGTAAGTGACGAGTTCAGCGAGTAAATGACGAGTTCGGCGAGTGGCGAGTTTACCCTGGGAGTATGTCACGAGTACTCGTCCCGGTGGTCGCTCGACAAGACTCGCGAGTATTCAAAGAGTCTAACTACACTGTTCCTAACATAGTGTGGAAAAAAGTGATATCTTCACTTTCAATATCAACATAAGCATGATATTTGTTTGTCCAGAATTCCATTCACTTGTTTTGCAAACACCTTGGATTTGCAGAGAATCTATTGAAAATGTTTGAGTCGTCGTATTATTTTAGAGACTTTAGATTCAGTAAGCATGTAATCAAATAAGAAAGCAACTTTCCAACAAAATTATGGAATATTTCATAACAGATAAGCCATATTAAGTTATTAACACTCCCCTCCATGTACTCGACTGTTAACAAATATTTCTAAAGATATTACAAAGTCTTCTAAATTTCTTGAGCAGATGAAGAGGAATAGACAAGTAGAGTAGTACAAACATAATAAAAATGTAAAAATTTATTGATTAGATTATCGGCAGAACTTTCGAACTCCAACAGAAATGGCTAATGCCAATTCTTTACCGAATACAGTTTCCTATACAAGAAAAAATACAATTAGGTTGAGGTTGAAAACATTCAGCAAATAAGGCAGTTAGCAGCTTTACTCTCAGCTGTAGATATCTACAACTACATATGGGCAGGTTTTAAAAACATAATTACTTTTGGCCTCCTGTCCTCTTCTGAACTGTTGTATAACTGTCTCTTATGTTATACACTAGCCATAGAACCAAACATTATCAGTCAAAAATCCATAAAGAATTGCCTTAGATTGATAATTCTGCGAAGAAAGTTTGGTCATTTCCTTGTAAACATAGTTTGTGTCCCCCTGCTGAACAACAATCCATCAGTGTCTATTACGCAAAGGACCTAAAATCAAGAAAACGGTGTTAAACTAGTAGCAACAAGGAAGGTCTTCCTGCATGCATGTGTTCTTGCATGCAGAAGACTTATATTAGGAAACCAGTTGTATTTAATTTACTTTTCCTAAGTTTACTTTGGAAAATAAATTAAAGTGATCTAAATTAACTTTAGTGAACCATTAGTTAAAGTGAAAGTGAAATTAGGGTTTTTGCTTTACCACTAGTTAAAGTGAAAGTGAAATTAGGGTTTTCACTTTACCTAAAGTTATAAAAGAGAGATCAATTGGTGGAGAAAACACACACTTGTATTCCGACAGAGACAAGATACAGACAAGAAGAGAAAGTCAAACAGAGGATTTAGCTGAGAAGACAGAGGAGCAAGCAACAGGATCATCGAGCTTCGTACAGCTGGGCCCTACACTCACACAGGAGGGTGCTGAGGTTTAGCTGGGATTTGCCCAAGGATTCTGCCGGGTACTGCATTCGCCAAGTTTGGGTGAATGTGCAGTGATTGTAAAAGTTACATATTTTCTCATAATAAAATCTATATCTGACTGTTGCACCGGTTCTCCCATCTTGGGTTTTTCTGGGGGTTTCCATACCCAAAATAAAAGTGTCAATATTGTGATGTGATGTTGGGATTTATTTCTCAGTTTTATATTCCGCTGCATATTGTAAAAGATATTCATGTGTGGTTATCAGTTGATATTTTGCATGCACTGTTTAGCCCTAGTTGAATATTAAAGGAAAATTTGCATGGTATCAAAGCTCTGGTGAGCTAAAGCTGAGATTTGCAGCAGCAGTGATAGATCAGGGGCAGATCTATAGGAAGACACAAACCTAGACTTCCAGATCTAGGGTTTGACAGGTACACTTCACTATGGTCATGCAGTTGAGAGTTGAGGATAGACTCCAGGGTGCTCAGAACTTTCCTACATGGAAAGAAAGGATCACAAGGATCCTGGACATCAGTGATGCAGAGGAGCACATTGACTCCACAAAGGTTGCACCCACAGATCCGACAGATCTAGCAGCTTGGAAGAAGATTGATTCCAGAGCCATGTTGATTATCATAGATGGAGTGAAGGACCATATAGTCCCTCACCTTTCTGGTAAGAAGATCGCATTAGAAATGTGGAAGGCTTTGGAGAGTCTGTACCAGAGCAAGAATGAGAACCGGAGGATGGTGTTGCAAGAGAGGATGCGCAACACCAAGATGACCAAGGGAGAGAGAGTGGTGCCTTATCTCACGAGGCTCACACAGATCAGGGATGAGCTTGGAGCTGTTGGCTCTAAAACTGGTGATGAGGAGCTAGTTCAGATAGCCCTCGATGGCTTCTCTAAGCCATGGGACACCTTTGTCAAAGGTGTTGTAGCTAGGGAGAAGCTCCCTAATTGGTAGAGACTATGGGATGACTTTGTGCAAGAGGAGACTTGCATGGGTCAAGGATCAGGCTCATCCAGCAGTGCCCCACAGATTGTGGATGAGGAGGCTCTAGCCCTTACAGGGAAGAGCAAGGGGAAGGCAAAGAGGAAGAAGGATGGTAAGAAGAACCTAGACGTGTCAAAGGTCAAGTGTTTTATCTACCACAAGCAGGGACACTTTGCCTCCCAGTGCCCAGATAGGAAGAAGAAGAGTAACACTCAAATGGCTGGATCTGCAGAGGTGGAGGAGTTCAGTAGGAACTTCGATGAGGAGTTTTGCTTGATAGCTTGCATGGCAAGCACCACAGGGAGCAGCATATGGTACATTGACAGTGGAGCATCTAGTCACATGAATGGGCAGAAGAGATTCTTCAGAGACTTGCAAGAGGGTGGAACAGGAGCGGAACGGAGTTACAGAGCGGAAGAACAGGACTATGGTTGGAGCAGCCAAGGCCATGTTATTTGATTAGGGATTACCACTATTCCTCTGGGCCTAAGCATATAGGACTGCAGTATACATTCAGAACAAGTGTCCCCACACAGCCTTGGGGAGGAAGACACCGGAGGAGGTCTTCACAGGCACTAGGCCAGATGTGAGTCACATTCGCATATTCTGCAGTGGCTGCTATTGTCATGTTCATGCTGACAATAGGAAGAAGCTGGACCCTTCTGGAGAGAAGGGATTACTTGTTGGTTACAGCAAGATTTCGAAGGCATATAGAGTTTACATTCCTGCTCGCAGGAGGATCATTGTGAGCAGGTATGACCAGTTCGATGAGGACAAAGCCTTGTGGAGATCTTTGGACTTACCAGCAGAGCAGCAGCCAGCACAAGAGTCGAGAGTCAAGTTGGAGGAGCCAAATGTACAGGTACAGGTACAGACACAGAGCACAGGTTCTAGTGGTCAAAGGGAGTCAGGTGGACAGGATCCTTCAGTCATTGACTTGAAGGATGAGCTGCAACAGGAGACTGATATCCAACAGCCACAGCAGATTGACACTAGGCCAAGGCCTAAGTGGTTTAGATCCTCAGTGCGAGATTCCAGGCAGGTAGATCCTCCACAGACATCTTTTAGGCGGAGTGTACCACCAGAGAGGCTTAGTTATATGGCACTAATGACAGAGTTGATTAACTCTGAACCTTCCAGCTTCAGGGAGGCTGCACAACATGATGTGCGGCAAGAAGCTATGGTCGAGGAGTATGACTCCATTAAGAAAAACCAGGTATGGGAGGTTGTGCCAAGGCCACAAGGGAAAAGGGTGGTGGGGTCCAGATGGACTTACAAGGTGAAGCATGCAGCAGATGAAAGCATGGAGAAGTAAAAGGCGCGCTTCGTGGCAAAGGGGTTTTCATAGAAGGAGGGTATTAATTATGAGGAGACCTTCGCCCCTATTGCCAAGTATTCTTCCATTCGGACCATTATCTCACTAGCAGCTGAGATGGGTTGGTGTGTCCATCAAATGGACGTCAAGACTTCCTTCCTCAACGGAGTGATAGGGGAGGTGTATATTGAGCGGCCAAAAGGGTTCGATGTGGAGAACAGGGAGACGCATGTATGCAGACTGCATTGAGCTCTCTACGGGCTCAAGCAGGCACCTTGAGCATGGTACTCTAGGATTGACAGCTATCTACGAGAGATGGGATTTTAGCGGAGTGAGGCTGACCACAACTTGTACTTCTTAACAGGTGAGGTGCCTCTCATACTGGTCTTATATGTGGATGATCTCTTTTTTACAGGATATGAGAGGCTAATTGGAGACTATAAGTCCAACCTCGCGGTGGAGTTTGAGATGAAAGACCTTGGGCTGATGCATTACTTTTTGGGCTTGGAGGTTTGGTAGAGAGATGGATGCTTCTTCATCGGACAGGGGAAGTATGCAGTAGAGATCCTGAAGAGATTTAGGATGGAGGACTGCAAGCCTATGGCCATACCTCTAGTTTCCAAATGGAGGAAGATTGATGCATCAAAGTCAAACGGATTTGATCCTACCTTGTATCGTCAGCTTATCGGATCGCTTATGTATCTGGTCAACACTCGACCAGACATCAGCTTTGCAGTCAACTCTTTGAGTCAATTCATGGTGGACCCTCAAAGAGTGCATTGGACGGCTGCAAAGCACATACTTCACTACATTAGAGGTACAGTGGAGTATGGATTGGTTTATGAGCAGCGGGTGAGTGTACAGTTAGCAGGTTTCACAGATGTTGACTGGGCAGGATGTGTAGAGGACCAGAAGAATACTTCACGTTGTTGTTTCAGCATTGGATCAGGGGTTGTCTCTTGGTTCAGCAGGAAGCAGAAGTCAGTTGCATTGAGCTCGACAGGGGCTGAGTACATGGCAGCCAGCATGGCTGCTTGTGAGGGTATGTGGCTGAGGAAGTTACTTGCAGGGTTGTTCAAGTGTGAGCTAGAGGCTACAATAGTTCACTGTGACAATCAAAGTGGCATCAGGCTATCTGTGAATCCAGTGTTCCATGACCGAAGCAAACACATAGACATCAGATACACTTCTTGAGAGATTGTGTTCAGAGGGGAACCATTCGATTAGAGTACATACAGACAGATGAGCAGGTGGCGAACATTTTCACCAAGGCACTTTGCAGACAGAGTTTTATGAAGTTCAGGGATAAGTTGGGGTTGCTACCAAATCCCTTCCTCGTTGAGAGGGAGTGTTAAACTAGTAGCAATAAGGAAGGTCTTCCTGCATGCATGTGTTCTTGCATGCAGAAGACTTAAATTATGAAACCAGTTGTATTTAATTTACTTTTCCTAAGTTTACTTTGGAAAATAAATTAAAGTGATCTAAAATTAACTTTAGTGAACCACTAGTTAAAGTGAAAGTGAAATTAGGGTTTTTGCTTTACCACTAGTTAAAGTGAAAGTGAAATTAGGTTTTTTGCTCTACCTAAAGTTATAAAAGAGAGATCAATTGGTGGAGAGAACACACACTTATATTCCGACAAAGACAGGATACATACAAGGAGAGAAAATCAGACAAAGGATTCAGCTAAGAAGACGAGGGAGCGAGCAGCAGGATCATCGAGCTTCGTACAGCTAGGTCGCACATGCACACGGGAGGGTGTTGAGGTTTAGCTGGGATTTGCCTAGTGATTCTGCCAGGTACTGCATTCGCCAGGTTTGGGTGAATTTGCAGTGATTGTAAAGTTTCATATTTTCTCATAATAAAATCTATATATGACTGTTGCACTGGTTTTCCCATCTTGGGTTTTTCCGAGGGTTTCCATACCCAAAATAATAGTGTCAATATTGTGATGTGATGTGATGTGATGTTATTTATTTCTCAGTTTTATATTCCACTGCATACTGTAAAAGATATTCATGTGTGGTTATCAGTTGATATTTTGCATGCACTGTTTAGCCCTAGTTGAAAATTAAAGGAAAATTTACAAATGGTAATGCTTCCTAAGACATAGAATTTAGCATTCAATTTATAGCTAAAAAATGAAAAATATAAATAATAATAATCTAATTTTAAGGCCACAGCCCAGCCGAAGACCTGAAACCCCCCTTGTTTGTAAGACAATGAGACCCCTCCACAAGCAATTTAACTGCTAAAGTCTCCAGAAATGTGCATACCCTTACCCCTCCAGATTTGAACAAGTGACATCCAAAGAGGAGCCACATGTTCTTAACCCTTAGGCCCACACCTTCCATATATTGATTAGGGAAAGCCTCTAATAATGACACAAATCCATACAAGAAAAGTTTCCTGTTATAAAAATGATACAGAATTACATCCGAAACTTTTCCCAAATGCATCTTCTACAGAAACATCTAGGAAAAGTTTCCCAGCAGATTCAAGTACAGAAATGTCATTTACGTAATGTATAAACAGTTCCTTTTGTATTCCATTTAAGGATGGCAAGGGTAGGTCCTATGAAACTTTATAAAACAGAAATTTCAAATATATGATAAAACAATGAAAACACAAGTGATTCAACAATGAAATTATAATAAAGCTCCTATGCATCCATCTATTATAAATTTATTAGAATCTTCCATGATACCATACATAGCTATACAGTTACCCCGTTTCCTTTAAATTTGAAGGTGCTTTCTCCACCCATACTCATTTTCGCGTTCTCGATGACAGGTTCTAACCAAACTATGGTGTTACCAGTTGAAATGGCGTGCATAGTCGCCGATAAGCATATGCAGGACAATTGACCACTATCACCTCGGTCGCTTATCCATAACTACTTCGAAAGTCGAAACCTCCTAGGGGAGAGCCCTATGTAACTCTGCAAAAGACACAACACAAAATATCTCCCTTCGAGGGTTGTAAATGATCAGTGCCTAATGGAGTCTTAAATAAGAGTGAGTAATTGACAAGTCTTGCTATCGGTTTCACCATAACCATGCAATTATCTAAACAATTAATTTAAATGTGCAAACAACAAAATAATATCCAAATAATTAACTCAAATATGCAAATATCATAGGTTGTATTTCAATATGGATATTTCTGATGTAAAAGCAAGTTAAACCTTACCTATGAACAACAATATTCCAAAAGATAATCAATATTAGTGAAACATTAACAAAGACACATATCTAAATTTCAATAGTGCTTAGTGATCATATGGTTAATAAAACGCATGTTTTTAGCATTTACGACCACTCATAAGACGATGATAATGCTTTCGTGGGTTATTAACTATTACATGCACTCGATAACCAGTCTCCTACCCTAATTAATCTGCGCAATGAGATTATGGTGAGGGGGAGTGCCACAGCAAGGGCAGTCCTCCGCAAGGCAAGGGTTGATGAGTGGCATGAGTTAAAGGAGCAACGAGATCTTGGGGGAGATGACGAGTGCAACAGCAACAGATCCAAAGGAGCGACCAAAGGTAGACCGGCGTGGTGGGGAGGCAGCTTGCTGCGCTACGAGCCACGGATGAGGCAACAAGATGCGAAAGAAGAAAGGGTATCCACTAGTGTGGAGGAGGGCAGCACCAGTCCGCGTGGGTGGAAGGTGGCTGCTAAGGTCGCAACGAAGATTTGAAGGCCACGAAGGGAATGAAGGAGGGTCTGTGGCAGGACCTGCTACGAGGATGGAAGGTAGCAGCCTGTGAGAACTTTGTCATGCAGGGCAGGAGAGATGGCAGTATGAGGAAGTGGTCTAAAGCGGGAAGGAAATGCAGTAAGGTTAGGGCGTAAAGATAGGCAACGAGGACAGGACGCAAGCAGTATGGAGAGCACGTAGAAAGGATGATCAGCGAGCACATTAGAAGAGTGGAGAATGGTGAGTGTGGAAAACAGTTCTATCACTAAGGGTGGAGGTCGCTATCGGATCACAGGTGGAGGAAAAAACTGCTACAGCAGGCCGTTGGTTTCACAACGAAAGGAGAGGGGATCACTAGAGTGGAATAGAGCATCCACAATGGAGAAATAGTTAGAGAACAACCGTGGGCGCGAAGGCTAGCAACCTGGATAGTACCGCAACAGCAGGTCACGAGAGGAGCTAGCAGCAGCAAAACGCAGAGAGTGGAAAAGATAAGTAGTGCACGGTTCGAGGGTGCTCATCGGCGGTGGTTGGGCAACGTCGCTGCCAAGGATGAGGAGGAGGTGAGTATAGGAGGTGGCTGCCACTGAAAGGGCAGCCACGAGGTTGGGAGGGAAGACCTAGCGACAAGGTAGGGGAAAGGCCAAAGGAGAAAGGAAAATATAACTGTAGCGGTAGAAGAAAGGAGTGTGGGAATGGTAGGCCATGTGAGTGGAAAAAGAACGCGAGGAAGAAAACATAGGGGTAGGCGGGCTACGAAAAGAAAGCGGGTGAGCTCAACGTTAAGGGAAGGTGTGAAGCGTGGACAACCAACTAAGGACGTGCCATGGTGGACAAGCTAAGATAAAGGTTGAGGGTTGAAACATAGCCCTAAAAACTAACCTAAACTAACTAAGGTGAAAGGCCTAATCTAACACTAACTTAAACTAAATACTAACCGAGAAATAAGTTGGGCTAACCTAAGACTACTCTACGAAACTAACCCTAAATTGGACTTTGTAGGAAGAAGTGTGGAAACCTAGGAAAACCCTAGCACAAGCCCTACCTAACCTAGGGTTTCTAAGGAGCGCTAACCTAGCAAAGGAGGGTCATAAGTTAAGCAACTAACCTGGTAAAAGCCAAGAAAAAACCTTAGGGCACCCTCACAAGAAGGCGTGTCGTTGTTGCTAAGGCAACAAGAAAGAAAATAGTGACCTATCCTAGGGGAAAGTGCAGCTCTAAGGCTACCACTAAGACTTTAGACATGCATATCCACCAACATCCAACAAAAAGATAAAAAGCTCGGCCTCCTTGTGCTTGTGTTTATCCAACAAATCGAAGCATCACCAAAAGCAGAGATTCACCAAAGAATTAACAAAAAACAGCTTGCATTAACCAGAAAACTTCCTCACCGGGAGCACATCCATCCAAAGAAAACCCCAAGTAAGGCAAAACAAGTGCATAGTGTATTATACCATAAGTTCTGATTTAAAATGAAAGTGAGGAGATCTATTTATATGATCTCACACTCGCTTATCCAAGCCAACGTGCCTTAAAACAAGTTAATTTGCAATTATAAAAATTTCAATTTAAAATTACAAGAAAATAATAATAAAATATAAACTAAGGTAGGCTACTTGGGGTGTGCACCTGCAATTATAAAAATTTCAATTTAAAATTACAAGAAAATAATAATAAAATATAAACTAAGGTAGGCTACTTGGGGTGTGCACCCCCAGGTGCCCAAACATGCTC
This sequence comes from Pseudotsuga menziesii, assembly GCA_001517045.1. Lineage (NCBI taxonomy): Eukaryota > Viridiplantae > Streptophyta > Pinopsida > Pinales > Pinaceae > Pseudotsuga > Pseudotsuga menziesii. The sequence continues at coordinate 70,410 of LPNX010100428.1, read as the reverse complement.
AAATACGTGAATCACTTCGAACGAAAGGTCAAAACGAGCTGGAGGGAGGAGGTTATGCCCCATCTAACCCCTAAAATATAGTAAAATCCAACGCCCTCCACCCTCCGCCCTCCTCAAAGCACGAAAACGACCTGGCATGGAGGATGCCTTCCTTTGAAGAAAGAAGGCGAGGGCGAGCAAGGACCCATTGACTGAAGGGCCAAGAGGGTGTATGAAGTGGCCATGACTGAAGACTAGTGTCTTGTGGGTGAAAGAGAGGCCACCAGACGGCACAAGAAGGGGATGGAGCCATGAGACCCAACCGTCAACCATTAGGGCCCAGACACCAACCCTGAGGTTAAAAACCTCTTTAACAGGCAATCAACAGCGCCATTAAGCCATAGTACCCTTAAAGGAGGACCAAAGGGTCCAGCCATGTCATCGTTCAATAACACCCCTCCTGTTCGAAAAATTTGGCCCTCTCTCCCTGGGGTACACCTGAAGGTGCACTGGGTATAAGTGCAGCAGAACACTATCGCAAACAAATACCTGAAAGAAAAGTTGGACAAATCCGCAACAACCTTGAGAAAGAGCTAATTATGCTACCATTAAGATATTAAACATGGAATGGCATGAGTCTAATTATCTACGGGAATCAAAGAGCTGAAAGCCAAACAGGACATCTTCCATCATGATATGAGGTGCTTTTGCCAGAGAGTTTGAATAGAAACCGCGTAGTGCAAGCCTAGCCATTTGTTACTCCATGGCTCACGTCTATCAGAAAGATTGTTTTTTATAACAAATCCTCAATTCTAAGATAAGAAATAAAGAAACCCTTAATTCTGCATAACCGGATTCATTCATACCAAAATATTGTTTCATTCCTTGATTAACAAGCAGCAATTTTATCATGCCAGACCCTTGACTTAACAGGAAACTTCAGTTAACCAATCCAAACCCTTGAGTGCTTACAAAAACTCACCAGAAACTTAAACAGACTCAACGCGGGTTTTAAGAGAGAAATTAAGAAACAGAATATCGAACCTATTAACCATTAAAATAACCTTAAAATGTTACAGAGACCAGCAACACACAGAAACGCAGTAAACATATGTACCCTAGGGTTTCGAACACGCACCCCATGCATGCGATAAAATGCCGAAACCAAGCTCTCATAACCTTGGGAATCAGCATTTATTAAACAATTTGATAGCCGCAACTCCAGTACTTTATCATTTAGCCTGTAAAATCCATAGTCCAACACAGAAACCTTTGCATGACCCGGAAATTTCAGTTTGCATGATTTCGCTATAACGTTGCAACTTGGGGTCAAGCTCTCAGAGATTCCTCAAAATCGCTCTCACGATTCCATTAACAAAGAGAAAATATATAGATGAGGACCGGTTTTGGGGATTTTCTACAACGAGCGCAAGAAATATGAATGGGAGCTAGACCGTGGAGGCGTCGGTGCCCCTACTTTAACAGACATAACTCGGACATAACTGAAAAGATGTGATAAATTAAATTACAAGGAAAGAATAATAGGAAAAATTAAACAATGTAGAGAGGAGATGAGGAATAGAATTCATGTGTGGACCCCACAGCTAAAGTTGGGGAAGCAGGGTGGTTACAATGGGATTTCGATGGAAAACTATCACCAAATGATGTCAGGGTCGGCTGGGGATGGGACAGGTTGTTTTAGGGGTTTTCATGTAGGGAATTTGAATTTAAATTAATGACTTGAGTATTTTAATGTAAAAAATTCAGTTTGTAATGATATAAGAATTTTTATTATTATTATATAGTAGAGGGGATGTTGTCATACAACGTAACCTAACAATAAGGATTTTCCGTAATGTAATATTATCTAAAAATAATAATAATAATAATGGTATTTTTAAAGCTTTTTAATAGGTGGTTTTCACTATTTTTGCTCATTTCATTACTATTTTTTTAGTGGATGTTTCTTTCTCTTGGGCTTTCGTGGATGGAGCTTCTCAAGGCAGGCCTCAGGTTGGCGGCACCAGCGAGATTATCCACCGTACCAACTCATATTCTATTCAGTTTGTTGTCGGCTTGGGTGACGTGTCGAATAATAATGTTGAATTCTCAGCTTTTCTCATCCTCTTGAGGCTCTCTCTTTCGCTTTGGTGCAGCATCTTCGGATCTTTGGTGACTTCAAACCGGTGATCAATTGAATCAAGCTGAGCAAGCCTCTGTGGAATATTTTTCTTCTCCCTTTCTATGGGGAAATCGACAAGATTAGATCTATTTTCTCTCGGTTAGTCTTTCAGCATACATTCAGGGAGAATAACTCCAAGGCAGACCTGCTCTCCCAGAAAGGTCTCCTTCTGTCGACAGGGACTATGGACAAATGGGAGTTGTCCGAGGGTACTTTGTCGCCCTTGGGACGATCTTGTTTCTAGTTTCTTCCTCCATTTTGTCCTTGTATCGTTAACAATGTTTAGAAGGCTTCCCTTCAAGTAGTTTTTGTAGTTTCAGCATCACTGCGCTTATACGCAGAACATTTTTAGACTTTGGATGTGGAATGTTTGACCAAGATGACCATGAAACATATGGTTTTATAATTAATATAAAGTTGTGACTTTTTTTCTTGGAAAAAAAATAAAAGTAATTAAACAAATTTATGTTGCCTTATAAAATAAAATAAAGAGTAAAACCAACATAGATCCATCTTAAAACTATATTTATCAATCATTGATGGGTATCAAACTTCTTAAGGTATAAGTTTTTTCTTGATGTGTAAAAAATTTAAGATAAATAAATTTACACCTCGAAAAATTGGGTCCCTTTGGATGCTTATATATCTAAGTTCAAGATGAATCTATATTGGTTTATGTTTTGAACTATGAGTTGAATTATCTTTGAAAGTTTTTTTTTTCATAATGATTATTGTAGTAATTACATCAACAAAGCAATCCGTCTTTCCTTGCCATATATCAAAGGCACCTAAAATGAATTATTGCGGTGGTATTTACTCCCCGGGACACTATTAGAAGTAGTATGGTTGATTCCACTAATGATCCTTAGATTCAAGACAACAAAAAGACATATACTTAATACCTTGTCGATGTGGCAAATTCTACAATGGAGAAACTCCCAGAAATAGAACTTCTAAAACTACCCTTGGAGAACACTCACATAACACTTTCCCTTGCATTTGTATTCAGAATGGAAATTTACTAAAAGAACATGTCATTAGTATATGTAAAGAGATAAAGCTTCTAAGTTGCTCTTTGGAGAACACTTGCATAACACCTTCCATCACATTTGTATTGAGAATGCAAAAATAATCGTGAAAGAAAAACACTATGAAAGAGGAAGGCAAAAGAAGCTCTTGAGATTGAAAAGCATAACAATACATTAAATGGAGGTGACGATGACAACTAAAATTAAGTGACCGTGGGAAGCATTCACTTATTTATATTTGTTCTTAAGAATTTTCAATGTCCATCTCAATCTTTGCATTGTGATCCCATGAAGATAGACTTACCTTGGTAATGTTCATAAGTTGGGTTTATTAACTCTATAACAGGTTTTTTCCCCACGTTGGGTGATGTCAAGACCTCCAACATGTGCGTTATCATGATGCATCCACAAGGTTGCTTCTCTCACCATCCACCTACGTTGAGGACGATCTGCATGTACAAAACCAACTTTAGCTCGCTTGCATTGGTAATTATGGTTTCCCTGCTTGCACGATCAATCTGCTCCATTATTGTTCGTCCTTTATATCCCTCAACCATTAATCTTGTACTCATGGCTCCTGCAACAACCTCACGTGGCCATACTGCTCTTGATTTGGAAAGGATATGGCTCATTATTTCGCTTAGTAAGATAAAAAAAAAAATTAGTAAGGCTTGCATTTGTCACCTCTTGTGTTGGCTCTCTCTGGCACACTCCTACTCATACGTTCAAACCTTGCTAACTCTTGTCTCGTTGCATTGGTGTCCTCTCTCACCTCGTGCCAACCATGGTTTGCTCCAAGCGCACAAATCATAAAACCTCAACAATCCCTCGTCGATATCACATGGCCCATGCCATGCTGAATTAGGAGAAAGCACATACTTGCTATGCTAAAATGGTACGTCCAAAAGCTCAGAACCATATCTAGGGCATGGAATTTCAAATTCAGGATTGAATTCACAATCTTGGCCTAGAGCAACTCATTGCGGAATTAGGAAATTTTGTGGATGACGTAGGCTCCACCTACACTAAGGAGACCAAATATTCCATAACTCTTGGTATATTTTGGTATACCGAGGTGCTTATAGGTCAACATCTTACCAACTACGCTGACAATCCTCAGGGCATGAACTTGGAATCTCATATGGAAAGGATGGAGGGTTGGCTTCATCGTCTAACTCAAACTCATGTGGATTCATATGCACACCTCAACGGCAAGATGAATGCTTTGGCCCTTGAGCTGACTGACAAAACTTTCATCCAAGCTATGTAGAACAGTAGGACTGCCGAGCTGATATTTCGTCATTAGCCTAACAAGCCCTTTACTCCAAGCAAGAATCTCATACTCCAAGTGCTATTGGTTTCAACTCCTCTCCCATCTTTATTTCAAATCATAAATAGTCTTGGCAAGGGCCCTATGTCTTCAATTTTTTGTTTGTTCTAAAAAGTTTGACTTTAATAAATTTTGGATTTTGTGGTCATAATTCTGCCATGTGGAGAGGCCTCTTTGGTTTTTTTTCCTCAAACTCTTAATTGCTCCTAACCATCTAATATCGATCGACATACTAGTCTTTTGGTTTGAAGGGAGTGTCATAACCCTCTAGACTCTTTTCTACGAACTCTTAACAATACTCTATACATTTCCTTTTTGGTTTTAATATATTAAAAAAAAATTCACCTTTTATATTGTTGCAACCTGTAAGAGATTATCTTTATTCAATTAATATAATAATATATAAGTTTTAATAGTTAATTAATTATTATCATTATTATAAGGCCGATTTCTGATATTCCATTGGAATTAAACGTCGACCTTAAGCTTTGAAACCTGGTAGTCTGGAAAATGTTAACGAGCGTGTCCTCTCCTCTAAATATATATATAAGCATACGCATAAGCTAGTTGTAAAATTTATTAATAATTAAGTTATTTATAAACTAGTTGTAAATTTTGCATATAATTGGTTGAAAAGTTTAATTTTTCCTATTATAAAATAATTTCATCTTCATTTTTTTTACTTTCATTTTTACCATGTAAGAGATATAACTCTTACTTTAGATAAGGATAAAGAGGTGAAAGGTAAAACTTTTAAGTTTTATAATATGTTTTTAAGTAAAACACATTATTAAAAAATTAGATGGTTTTATGGTTGGATAAGAGGTTGTACCAAAGTTGAAATTATTTTTTTATTTTTTATTTTCATAAATGAGAAGTAATTATTTTTTCCAATGAAAAAAAAAGTTCTTTGATATTTATAGTTTGAATTAAAGAAACTACAATATAATCTATTCCATGAATAATAATTATGGTCCTTTACATCGAATAAGTGTAGTTAATCTAGATGTTTCTAACATTTACACTATTTTGTTCAAGTCTAAACATCAACTAATATAATTCTATGTGCTTCAATAATAGTTCAGGGCAATATCTCTATAAAAATTGTTTTACAATGTCTTCTGTAAATTAAAAACAAAAAACAAAAAAGTCTAAGATATTCACTATATTTGAAGTAGACCAGTCGCCACACACTAATGATTCCTAATTTTTGCAAAATATAAGAAGTAAACTTGTTTCTTGTTGGTTGAATATAATTTAGTTGTAAACTTTGTTTATAAATTAGTTGTAAAGTTTTATTTTGTAAATTCGTAAGGTTATGATAGGTTTTGTCGTCTTCCAAAAAAATGAGATTTCAAGGTATTGGATAAGATTACACTATTGAGTGAAGACGAGTGTGGATATACCATGGATGGTTCGGCTTCAATCTTTGAAGATTATTGTGATTTGGTTGTGTGTTTTTCCTCTGAAAAGGCTCCGCCTCTTTGTTCCAAATTCACAAAAAGACTGGAAGAAATCTTGTCTCACAAGATCTCCAATGGATTGTCGGTAAGGATGGATTTATTGCTCTCTAAATGAGCTCCGATGTGGAAATTCACCAATATGTGGCTAAACCCCAATGTTGTGGAATATTGGATCAAAGAAACGTGTATCCCCTGGATTGAAAACAAGGTATCTTTATTTTATGTTGGAATAGGTTTGTTTTGCTTATATTTTCCTCCAAGAAAGAGTGGGATTCGATCCATCGATCAAGACCTTGTTTTATGGAATCAAGAGGAATGTTTCTCGTCCCATGGACCTTGGATTTCAGTGTAGAGAATGAGATAACAACAGTTCCAGTATGGGTTTGCTTGCCCTTTCTTCCCCCGCATTTCACGGACGAAATTTTGATCGAGAATATAGGGAATGAGCTTGGGAAATTTATAGTTGCAACAAACAAAAAGGAAGGCAATGCACCTACACCAAAATTTGCGTAGAAGTTAATCTAGAAGAGGGCCTCCAAGAGGCTTTGTAACTTACCCTCTCACGTTAGACACATGTTCAAAAAGTGGATTATGAGAAGATCCCACTAAAATGTGGCAAGTGTCATGACTGTAGACACTTTGCCAAATTTTGTCCCAAGTTCTCAACAAAAGCTTCAACAGAGCTTTTAGCTCACTCCAAGCAAGCATTCAAACAAGTGCAAAGCAATAATATTTTTTTTAGATATTGGGATCTCCACCTCCCAGATCTCAAAAGAAGATCATAAAGGAAAATAGGGCCAATAAATATGAAGTTCTTTCAGTCCCGAAAGATACTCCTCCAAAAGAAAATCCACCATAAAATGCAGAAAATCCCTCTCCAGATCCCGTTATTCCTATTAAATAGGTCAAGGAAGAAGAAATCGTTCCTCCTGCTTCGATGCCCTCTTCTCCGAAGATGGTCTCAGACTCAGTTGAAGATGGAGAGTTAGTTCTAGAAGAGGAAGAGACGAGCTCTTGATACCCCTACTTCACACTCATTTATTGAAGCAGTTCAAAAAGGGAGGCCTCCATCTTCCCATGATGTGAGGACGAAGATCAAATCGATAACGACCAAAAAAATAGGCAAATGAAAATATCTCTTCAGTATCCCAGCCTGGTATGTATCTACTTTCCTTTATGTCTGTGGCATTGAAATTGACCGACCATTATATATCTTCATATGTATAATATATATAGGCATGTCTTTACTGTATCTCCTTTTATGTTTAGAGGTTTTTATGAAGTTCTATTTACCAAATTAAATTGTCAACAAGTCAGAAGATAAGAAACTATTCACTTCATTTTTTGCATCATAATCTCAATTCATAGCATTGGAACATATTAAACTCATGATATGCTAGCATTGGAACTCGCGTCATATTCATTTGTTAATATTTTGGTCTTGTTTCTATGATTATACAAATACTTTATGAGTCTCAAAAGTTACAATACAAATGGCATTTAGCATAAATGTAGAAATAAAAAAAAACAAAACAAAAAGAGAAGAACGTCGTATACAACAAATTTATGTGTCAAATAATCATCCATCCCAACCTTGATATCATTTGTTTTCTTAAATTTTTTTCCAAGCCCAATTTCACTCAAAAAAACTAACAACCACCACCTTATGGAAACTATGTTGACCGATGATTATGTTTCACTCTTGTTGCATGGCGTTGTCAACCTTTGCCCATTGTTGCAGGTTTTTTCGCTAAACCAAGTGAACTCGCTAATCTCAAAGACCGTTTGCTTCCATATTTCTATCTCTAACAACCGTCACAAGCACAAAACATTGATTCCAACTATATATAATAGCATTGTAGAGGATGGGAAACTGAAAGAAGGAACTATAATCAAAGTCACCCAATGTACATGCAACATTATACACAATACAATGTATGATTCACTTTCCCCTTTACTATTTTTCAATGAATGGATTCTATACCCTTACTGCTTCTACTATATTTTTTCCTATGCTTTTCTAACATCTTTCTTTTTACCAGGACTATCACATTGGTCGTGCTTGAGGTTGTCACTTTGGATGCACCAATTATTGTGGAACCTTCCCCTTGCCACTTCACTACAGAAATTCCCTCCAAAAGTAGTTCCTCTCTTCTAGATACCATCCTGCTTGACCCCTACATGCCTTCACTTTCCATGCCTTCCTCACTAAATTCAAACCCAACCCTTGTTGCATATACTATCCCATTCACATCACTTAACTCCTCCAACAAAACTTGGGCCATCCAAGGCTGAGTCATTGCCAAGAAAAAAATCCACGAATACAATAATTAAAGAGGTCGTGGCAAATTGTTTGGATATGACCTTATTAGTGCTTCACATGATGAAATCCATATCTCTGCGTTCAATGAATTGATAACTTCTTTGTAAGTCCAAATACAGATTGGTCTAGTCTCAAATGGCACAATCAAACTATCCAATCCAACATACAACCACTTGAAACGCCATCATGAGATTTTCCTAAGATCCCCCTCAACCATTCGAACATTCTTAGAGGAATACCCCTTGATCCCTTTACATTTATTCCACTTTAAATTTATCTATGGAATCCAAACTACACCTGTGAATTCCATGGTTGACCTTCTTGTACTTGTAATTTTTGTTTCACCTGCATCAACTATACGAAAAAAGAGATGGCTCAGAGACAATCCGCCATACAATTGGACTTGGGGACATGTCAGGATATAGCATTAACATAATGCTTTGGAGAGAGCACTGCCAAATTGAGGGTGCCAAGCTTGCTAACCTTCAAGGTTCAAATACTCCCCCAACCCTAGAAATCAAAGGCGTTCGTGTTATAGAATTCAACAGGAGGACTGTTGGAACTATCTCCAACACCAGCCTTTTTATAAACCCAAGTATTGAAGAAATTGTTCTTCTCCAAACATGGTTTCATAAAAATGGATTTAGTTCATCCTCATCATCCTTGAGTCGAAAATTCAATTCCTCTCCTCCTGACCCAAGTAAACACATTACCATCAATGAGATATAAACTTTACAACCCTCTAAGAAGACAATTTGGTATTCAGTTCTTGCAACCATCAGAAATGTTAACATGGACGACTTTCATTTCCTTGCATTCCCTCTTTTTGTTGATAGCATACAATGCATTAAAAACATTTCCCACAAAATTTCCAACATTTGGGATTGTGTTAAATGTGACGGAGAATTTCGTGAATGTGACTCTTGTTGTATACTAAAGATTGACCAGTAAGATGTGACTAGGTAATTGTATGGTGTCATGGTTTTCGATGATGTTCCAAGCCAACTCATGGGGGTCTCTACAAAATATTTATGCATTCTCTCAAATGAACCAACATCACTCTCTGAAATTTCCCAGCGTGTTTGCTCTCGAAACTTACTTTTCACACTTTCAGCCAGAACATAGACCTTTTATGGAACCGCATGCTTGAAAGTCATAATTGTGATGTCCAAGGAGGTTCGTCATCAACTACACCTATTTCTCCTCCCTCCTAAAACCCATGGCATTGTCCTCACTAAACATCTAATTGCACAAATGATTTGCACTCCATACTCATGCATTCATTGGATTCTATGATAGTTCCCTCATCTCTCATACTTTTCCTTCTTTCATGTTTTATCATATATCCCTTCTTCTTTTACCCCCTTGATATTCCCCCCTTTCAACGTTTCTTACTTGCTTTATGTTGCTTTCAATGTACAATCTATCATTGAGAATTTTTGACTTAAATACTATATGCAACCTATGTGCCCACTTTTGAATATGATATTTATCTACTATTTTGTTTGTTTATAAAATAAGTTCATTAGATCTACTCTTTCTTGCAACAACTTGTCATACTTGTGTACAAATTATTTATTACATTTACTATATTTTTTTTTTTGCACCAATGCCTTTTTTTTTCATAGCCACTTAACTTTATGGGATTACATATTTCTTCTTTCGTACATGCTTTGTCATATTAAACTTTGATTTTTTATATTGTTGCTTTGTTATACTTAGCAAGCTATAACTTTCTAATTACTTTTTTGCCTTAAATGTTATTTGTAACCTACATGGATGCCTATGAATATGAAACAATTTAAATTTCCTTTAATTCTCACAATATATATTACTGTACTTTCCAATTGTTAGATATACCAAAGGTGTCCCTTCCACTAATGCCACCTTTCAGGCTTGTAAAAAACTTACACTTCTATTGTAGGCATGCTCCCAAATCATCACAATGAACAAGCCAACACATGAAGAAGACTTCTATATGCACAAAACAAAAAAGAAAACAACAAGAAATGACGTCTTCTTTATAGAGATGCTCGTCAACTTATGCATACCCATTCTGCATTATGTGTCGACCAACCGTCCATGGCAATGTCCCCTCCATCCACACCTTCACATATCGCTTGTCCATTACACAATGCCCAACCTTCCATGACACCATCCCTTTCATTCCTAATGCAATGTTTTTGTACAAGATTGGACCAACTCTCCCACATAAATGTATGCTCGATATGCATTGAATCTTACCCTAGCATTACAACAACAAAAAATTGTGGTGCATATGCATGCTCTTGTTGTATTTTAGAAAGAAAAGGCCATCATTTTTCATTGGAAAACAATATGGACCCCGACATACAACCATCCGTCCTTGCAATACTTACTCAAGTTGAATACATGCTCATTTGTCGTGTCAACCCAATTCTACAAGTCACCCATGCCCATGGTGGCCAATACAAATATTCTAGCCATATTATTAGCTTCCCCCAAGACATTTCCAATATTGCCACATCCCTCCCTCGGTTAATATTAGACATTGAAATCCTTGTTGTATGTAAATGCAACCCTACAAACAAACCATTAGAATTCTTTATTAGTCGAACATGTGTTCTTGCTACTCTTGAATACAAAATGGCCAATGATCCCTACTACAAGGATGTTCAAGTTAATCTAATTGCATTATCTCCTTTTCCTATTGAATAAAAAAGCATCTCCCCTTTTCTTCGCCATGTCAATCCCCGTGATACACCATTTCATGAACATAAATCACCTTATACCGTGCAATTACCAAATTCTCTTGAACCCCATGAATTCACAATCCTCCTCCTTTATTTCTACACAAGCAAATTCTAGAATCAAGGTTGAGAAAATAAGATGTTTTTTGCACATAGCAGATGACTCACTCCCTCCTTCCATTAATTCCCCCCCTATAGACATTTTCCCTATCAATGAGTACAACATAGAAGGCCTGGTATTTATGCCCTTCCCAACCTTATTTCCCACAGGTGCTGCAATTCTCAAACAACCATGCATTCATCGGGTTCAAATGCACGAGTATGCACTTCACCTCATCCATTACAATGACAACATATTTGGGAAACACCCTTGTTTTCGCTACTACATATACAACCTCATTATGCGGCATCGTATCCATTCTTATGCTTCTGTGTTTGTTAGAAGGAACCTTGAAGATACACCCCCCTCCACAATACTTGATATTGTCAATCAATTGCAAGACCTACCTGATGATAAGATCGCTAAAATGGTGATGCACTTAGACACTACAATTCGTGGGACACGTTCCTATTGGAACAAAAGTAGAGTTGAACTCACTAATATGATCACTCAACAAGGTACACCAACCTTCTTCTTCACCCTTAGTGTAGCTGACACCAAATGACAAGATTTGCATGCTGTCATTCCTAGTCAGTCTCCCCCCACTTCAAATCAACACCATCAATGGAAGATTAACAATATTATAGCCAACCCACATTTGCATCACAATACATGCACAATAGATTCAAAATATTCCTTGAAGAGGTGCCTCAAAAAGGACTTGATATAACAGACACTTGGTGCAGGCCTGTAATAGCTCATACTGCTTATCCTTCTCTTCATGTTCGCCACTTCAAAATTTTCATTTCTAAAATACTTCTTTTTTTCCCATGTAGGTATGAATGGAAATATAGGGGGTCCACACCCATTCATGGTTTCATATGGTTGGCATATGTACCAAATATGGACAAATTGGACTGGGGAGACATTTTTGCGCTTGAATATGCAAAACATTACTTTGACAACTTTGGTATAGCATGGAACCCTTGTGCCATCCACTTTGGAACCCATAGGTTCCATCACTCTGCTATAAATGATCCATTCGCTCTTCGATCAACATCCATACTTATAGTAAACCACATGGATGACTATGAAGAACTTGTTAATTGTGTTCAAAGACACACAAAATGTTCAGAATCTTCTTGCCTTCACAAAAAAGGAACGTCTCTTAAATGCTATTATGGTTTCCCCTTTGACATACAAGCTACCTCTTCTTTGTTCATTGATGCAAATGGATGTAAAAAATACAACCTTGTAAGAAACGATTCCCTGTTAAACATTCACAACTCAACCATGCTTTCAATATGGAGGGCTAATATTGATTGCCAACTTGTTCTCTCTAGGCATGATGTCCTCGAATATATTTGAAGTATGCAACAAAAGCAGAGACAAAGTCAGAAAGCTACCATGCTATTCTTTCTCAACTTGCACATGTAATAGTGACTAACGAGACTATACTTTAACCAATCAAGAGATTCCTTTCACAAACAGTTGTATATCGAGACATCAATGCACAAGAAACTTGCCACATGCTCCAAAAACTCTCTCTTATCCTTTCAATCACTCCTTTGTTTCCTTGAATGTGAGATGAAGTGTTTTATGCCGCATTTTTAATGACCCAACTGACACCCCTCCAACCCCCCATTCATTTATGCAGACATGCAAAGACCCCCTGGCCTTGAACTACTAACCCTTCTTTAGCTGCTCGCTTTTGGTATTTCTCACCTCATAGAAAAAAATCTCAACAGAAACCAATCTCCCCTCCCAAGATTGTTCGAGTCCTTCCTCAATTCACTTCCATTCCTCCCTTTGATTCGGATTCCTTTGTACCATTCTGTTGGAGCGAACTTCTCCTATACAAACCTTTTCATGCCCTCCCTGATGACATTGATACTACAAATTTTGAAATAAATTCTCATTGGCATCATATTAAAGACACATACATTGTTTGGCATGTTGATCGCTTACTAGAAGATCCCTTTACACCTCCATCTGATGATTCCACCTCTGATCCAATTCACTTTCCCTTAACCCCTAACATGGCTGAATGGGAACTCCTTTCTCAACTTCTCCATGGAAACAACATCCATGTTGATGACCTTGACATGCTTGGACATTGTGATTTTGACAAAAATCACAATTGGACACATAACAATAGATTCCCTTCACATTTGCATGAAATGACCATATCGTTCATTAACTTCAATTGCTTATCCACCCAACTACACCAAGACACCTCTTCACCTTCTAATTCACCTGATTCCTTGTCTCTCACACAACACATAGCCTTTGACCTTCTTCTTTCCCACTTTGGAAATACTACAAACCCCACCCCACTCAAAATGGTCATTCAAGGTATCATAGGAACATGCAAGTCTTACTTGATTTCTTGCCTAATATCTACACTCCAAAATGACTCTAGCCACAATGTCTCCCCCTTGCTTCTCCTTACTCCAACTAGTATCGTTGCCTTTAACATACATGCTCTTGCAATACATTCTGCTCTTTGAATACCCATTGCTGAAATGCACCCTCTTGAAGGCCAATCCCTTTCAAACCTTCAAGAAGAACTCCGAGATATTCGATACATCCTCATTTATGAAATGAGATTCATTTTCCCAAACTTGTTAACCCATATCGATGTTCGTTTACATGAAGTTTTCCCTTCCCAATGTACAATCCCCTTTGGTGGTTGTTCCATCATCCTTCTTGGTGACTTTGGACAATTGCCCCCTGTAAAGGACATTCCCATGTATGAAGGCTCATCACTTGGAAATTCTCTTTGGCGTACTTTTAACACTTTCGCTGCACTTTCAACCATCTTTCTCCAATAAGGCGATATCCCTTCTCAAATATCCTTTCGCTAACTCTTACTCAACCTTCAAAATGCAACACCAACTCTTGAAGATTGGACACTCGTCATGACAAGAACAACCTCCTCCCTTTCGCATGAAGAGAACTATGCATTTGAACATTCCACCCACTTGTATGCAACTAATAGATTTGTTTCATTGCACAACAAACACATGTTAAAACACATTAACATGCTAATTGCACATTGCTTTGCAAAACAAAGGAATCAACATGTCCATCAATCCATAGATGATGAACAATTACCCTTCAAGGTTCTTCTTGCTATTGGTCAAGAGGTCATGTTAACTGCTAACTTGTGGGTTGGAGCAGGCCTTGTTAACATATCACGTGGCAAAGTCATTTCCACTATCTACAACTCCAACAATTAACCACCTGCCTTACCATCCTTTGTTGTTATTTAATTCCTTCACTACAAAGGACCCCAATGGGATGCTTCTAATCCAAATTATGTGCCCATCCCTCCCATAACAAGAGGTTTACGTGAAAAACTACCACTTCGTATGGCATGGGGGTTAACAATCCATAAAGAACAAGGAATGATCCCACAAAATGCAATAATAGATATTGGGAACATTGATAGAGAAGGCCTGACATTCACTGCAATATCTAGAGTTAAATCTCTTTCAGGCCTTCACATATCTCCACCTTTCTCATTTTCTAGATATTCTCGAATGCAAGACAATCCCTACATCCAATGTAGGAAACAAGAGGAAGCCTTGCTTGATTCAAAATATTTGCATGCACATTGTCCTTAAAGCTTGCATGTTTTTTTCTCTAGGCGTTTACTTGCCACCGATACAATTTTTTGTATTGCTCGCATTTCTCTTGTTCCCATTATTGAATAGTTTGGTACAAAAGGACATTAAATACAAACATATCTTTATTTTCCCTACAAGTAGACATGTATTTTTTAGTATGTATTATTTATTTCTATGTGCCACCATTTATTGTTTCAATGCAACATACAAATTCACCACTTGATCACATGTTCCTCTTTTTGCAACAAATATAAAATGTTTTTATTTACCACTCTACATTGTTTACTTCTATGTGTTACCATTTATTGTTTCAACATGTTCGTGTTGTGTTAGCTATATATGTTTTTTGTAATAACAACCTAACTTTTATTCTCAAACAAGTCACCTTGACATGTGCTATATATATGTTCTTGCTTATGACATGCAAAATATGTGACATTGTTCATATGCATTGTTTTGTTCATGCTATAAAACATAATTTACAATCGCATTTCTGAGCACACTACCCTACTACTATTAACAAATAAAAGAACAAAGGGAAGCATTACAAGAGAAAGAAACATGCTTCGAATCATCATCTGTGCTTCCAATTAATTACATTCGACCAACTATTCAGTTGCTCCTTAAATCGAGGAACCTGATTTAATGTGTTATTTTTTCTTGCTGCAAAAAAGAGCTAGATTTAGCATACATGAGAAAACTATAATACTACTACCAACAATAAACAAACATGAAAAAGCATTCAAACATATGGCAACATACTTTGAAGCATCATATGCGCTTCTAATAAATTGCATTTTTCCAACCACTAAGTTGCTCTCTAAATTGAAGCAGTTGCATCAACGTGTTATGCATCTACACGAAAGAGATGCAGTCAGACATATAGGGCAAGATCTAGTGCTACGACATCCACATCTTGGTCCCTCCATTTATTGTATTTGTTGTTTCTGTTGCCATCAATCCTGTTGTATATATGATTGACTTGTACTAGATTCTTAGAATTTAGTATTCTAGACACTTCCCTGCTCAGTTTTGGTGTATTGTTTTCTAACAACTTATGCTCTCGTGCTTGTTCTATTTCATCTCCCCCATTGAGATCCATGTATAACATGTTTCAACTTTTTATATACTTACTATGAAACTGTTAAGTCAACTTTTTTTTGTTGCACCTTCACTTTTGTTGTTATATACTCTTATGCATTGATGTGTTCCATATGATTATTGTAACTTCAACTTCAGAAAGTCTATTTTTTTATTGTATCACAATGTGTTTTTTTAATATCATTTACCTTCACAATGTATAAAAAAAAAGGTGAAAAATGCATGAACTTCTAACTCTATATGATTTGAGTTCTTAATATGGAGTATGCTTTGGTAGATATATCCACATTTTTTATTTTAATGTTGGAAATCTCATCGATTATACATGCACATTATCCATGGGATTGAATTTCTCTTTATCCCTTTTCCTTTTTTACCTATCTACATCATGCTTTGTTGTGAATGTTGATGTTGAATTTTTCTTTCTCTTGTAATGCCAAAAAAAATAATGCTCAATTATCTTTCCATGTTTATTTGTTTATTTCCCTTTGCAATAATCAAATGCGTATAATGGTTCATAGCTATAAATGCTTTCTCTAGTGTGCTTGTATAAAAATGTGTGTTGACTTCTCTTCATATCTTGAATTCTTTCTTTGCCTTTGCAATAATGAAATGTGTATGATGGTTCATGGCTATAAATTATTTGTCTCAAGTCCTTGTATAAATTTTATAATCACGTCTACTGAATCATCTCTTCATCTCAGTAAGTTCTTTTTTGTTGAAAAACTTGTAGTGTTCACACATATTATTTTTCATTTAAAGAAATTTTAACACTTGGAAAATAGGTCTGTTCATTTTTTATCAATGCAAATCCATTTATATATTGTTCGCAAAAAAAAAAATCTATCCACATCATCATTGTGACACATCATATTATCACTATTACAATAGTGGATCCCATCTTTTAATTCTAACCTTCCTTATATGGTGATGATAGAAGTTTCAATTAGTGTATTAAACACTTGTACATATGAGAGAGAGATAAAATGGGTTCTATCCCCGACTTGTTATTGCATCCTTCATCTTGCGGTTTGATAGGTGTTTATCCATCCTTGACTTATGGTGTTTAGGCTTTGTCTTGTGTTGACCCTTATTGGTTTGATAGGTATTTATCCATCCTTGACTTATGGTTTTTAGGCTTGTTGGCCGAATTTTTTGACCTAGGCCAACTTAAGGAGATTAAGCCCACACAAGTTGCTTAGAATAGCTCCCGGTGTGTTTGGAATAGCAAAACCTTGCAGGTTATGGTCCTGCTACCAACTGAATTTATTCTCTTAAGGGGAATGTAAAAATTCAGCAAAAATGTATCCTAATTAAACTACTGTTTAAAGTAAATTCTAAAGTCGATTTCTAGATCTAAGTAATCCTAAAGTGCTTTCTTAAGGAAAGTCTCCTATTTTTGGGATTTTTTATTTAAATTTATGATTAAGGAACTTTTTCAAAAATTTAAATCTAATTAAAACCTATCTAACAACTGCTAAAATTTAACTTGAAAATTTAAGCTAAACAAACTTGGAATTAAAATTTAAACTAACTATCCTATCTCAGCTGAGAGCAAGTTTATTTAATTAAATTAACTACCTGTTAGATCATATGTATGTCAAAGAAAAGAAATAACTTTAACCCAGAAAGATAACTTATCAGAATTAAAATTATAAAAAAAAAGTTCAATTGGGTTTTTTCGCTCCAAGATTCATTTTCAAAAATTTCCGTTGTAGACTTGATCTTTGCAGGCCTGGTTCTGTTGCATGCCTCTCGATTACAAGAGTGTATAGGATTTGGTTCTGTTGGATGTTATCTCATTTGCTAGTTATTTGAAATCTGCTCCAAGAATAGAAGCTCGTTGGGAGGGTGATTCAGATCTCCGCGATCTAAGAAGCCTTCTGCATTGCTTTGGGAGGCCGTGTTCAGGATTTCTCAATTCTGGATGTAAAGGATTTCTTGAGACTTGAGAATTCTTCCTGGCTATTTTTGGAAAAGACTTCTACATTGCTACTTGATCGTGGCTTTGAACTAAATATTTTGTGGTTTCCTTTGCCATGGAAGGTTTCTTTGGTTAAGATTTGTCCTCGTCCATTGCAGGGTTTGCTAGGTAGCTAGAGGGCTTTCTCTGGCTCATTGTGCACAGCTGTTCAGTTGGCTCTTGATGTTTGTTCTTGAGCCTACTCGTTGGACAACCTTCTAGAGGTTTTCAACCTATATGGATTTCCTGTTGAGTGGTGTTTCCAGAGGATTCTCAGCTTTTTGGTCTGGAGTTTGGATGTAAAAGGAGGGTTGGTCTGTTTCTTTGGGAGCTTTGTAGTTTCTATAAGTTTCCTGGCTCTCTGGTCTAAATGGATCCTGTGGATCCTGGAGGGGTTCCTCCTCTCTCTCTACCTCCTAATCTGGAAGTTTTCAAAAGGCTGATTGCTTCCAGCGGTAAGAGAAGGGGGGGGGGGGGGGGGGGGGCTTCAAATAATTTTGTAAAGAAGGTAGACATTCCTTTGGTTGAGCTACCTGCTGAAAGGATTTGTCGATATGCGTTAAACCTTGCTGAGCGAGGGCTCATTGGTCAATTCACTGGCCTATGGCCCTCCCCCAAGGCAATTGAAGGATGGGTGCAGAGGAATTGGAAGCCTCTTGTCTTAGAGGATATTCGTAGCCACTTTGTCGGACGAGGTTTCTTCGTGTTTGTCTTTGAATCAGCTGAGGATAGAGATCTGATTTTCTGAAATGGCCCTTACTTCATGGGTCCTCAAGGTCTTTATTTGAATAAATGGACTCCCGATTTCAACCCTTCCTAGGATGTTCCGTCTGCAGTTCTGGTATGGGTAAGATTACCCTTCCTTCCTCTGCATTGCTGGAACACTGAATCTTTGGTTATAATTGGGAATAAGCTCGACAAATACATAGATCGGGCTGAAAGGAAAGATCAATTTTCCTATGCTAGGATTTGTGTAGAAGTGGATCTAGAGATTGGTCTGCCCAAAGTAATTCAGTTAACTGTAGCAGACCGATCTTACACACAAGAGGTAGACTATGAGAAAATTCTGTTTAAGTGTAGATTTTGTCACGACTATGGCCATTTTGCTAGAAATTGCAAAAAAAAATACGAAGAGGCAAATGTTAAAGAGAAAGAAGATCAATGGACTCAAGTCCAAAAAACAGGAAAATCAGGGCAGGGATTTAAAAAGAAAGGAAAATCAATAATTGGTGATTTTGTGGCTGGGACAGCTTCCCAGGCTGATGAAATCCTCAAAGGTGATCATAACTCTTTTGCTGTCCTAAATTCCTCTGAAACTACCCTTGAAGAAGGCAAATTGAGTAATGTGGAAGTGATCGAGCTTGTTTTAGAAGATATATCTATTCTTAAGGATTTATCTGGTCCTTCCTTTGTTTCTCCTCTCCCTGAAGGTGGCTCCCTTCCCTCTTCTCCTATCAATTCTTGCTCTCCTCCTTCATATGCTAAAATTGCACGGAAGAAAAATGAGGTTAGTCCTGACTCTTCAGAAGATTATTCCTTTGAGCAAAAAAAAACAGTTGGTAGGAAGTCTAAAAAGGAGATAAGGGAAGAAGAGGTTGAAAGGCTCAAGACTCAAGGCAGTGAGGCAACTATTGAAATGTCTTATGGGAGAAATAAGAGAAACATGCCTCCTAAGAGAGTAATTACTCCCTCTTCTTTGGGTAAGTAATGCTTTTAACTTCTTAGAACTGTAGGGGATTGGGGCACTTTAGTAAAGCTGAAGCTATTA
The DNA here is from genome assembly GCA_001517045.1 of Pseudotsuga menziesii. NCBI lineage: Eukaryota > Viridiplantae > Streptophyta > Pinopsida > Pinales > Pinaceae > Pseudotsuga > Pseudotsuga menziesii. The sequence goes on along the minus strand of LPNX010100428.1, from coordinate 50,812 downwards.
AAAATTTAATAAAATTGGCTCCTCCTGATCTCTTATTACTCCAAGAGACTAAAATAGAGGAGGATGCTCTCCTTCTTATCAGCAAAAACAAGTGGAATATGAATTCTGATAAGGCGGTCAGCGCTAGAGGTTCTTGTGGGGGGCTTTCCACTTTATGGGGCAAAGACAAATTTCAGCTTTTAAATGAGTATGTAACTCAGCATTGGATCTTTACAGAGCTTGTTCATATCAACAGTAAGTTAACTATTGCCCTATTCAACCTTTATGTTCCTGTTAATTACGGGGAAAAAAAAGATCGCTGGCAGTCGATTTTTGATTTCCTTGTGCTCCATTCACCAGCAAACATTATTATCGTTAGTGATCTAAATTTGACTTTAGCTCCGCGTGAGAAGAAAGGAGGAGCGCGTGGCAAATATTTCATGCAAGATGTTATGGAAAATATGATACATGATTGGGATTTGGTTGATATAAAGCCCAAGGTTGGCCGGTTCACGTCGTCAAACCAACGAGTATTTTTGCCAGGTTAGACAGCTTCTTAGTGCAGGGTCCCTTGTTGGAAAACAAATGGATGATTTCATCTAAAATCCTCCCCAAGCTGGCGTCAGATCACCATCCGATTTCCTTGCAATTTGAAATTGAAGATGTGCTCAGCCCAATTCCTTTTAGGTTCTGCCCTCTATGGATAGAACGATAAGGGTTTATGGATACGGTCTCTCAGGTGTGGTCCAATTTTGTGGATGGATCTCCTAGTTATGTCTGGGAACAAAAAATGAAACAGACTAAGTGTGCTTTGAAGAATTGGATTAAACTGCCCCTTCTAACTCTGATGAGTGTCAGGAAGGATAGAGTTGTAGAGCTCTCAGTTTTTCAATTTGAATTGGAAAAAAGAGAAGTTACCTCCTCCCATATTTCTCTTCACCAGATCGCCCAGCTTAAAACTAACATTTCCTTCAAGCAGGAGGAGGAGTATCTCAGATTGAAGTCAAGAAGCCTTTGGCTGAAGGCTGGGGATAAGAACTCCTCTTTTTTTCACCGTCAATGCAGGGCCATGCTTTCCAGAAATCACATCTCGGAAATCATTGATGATGAAGGGGTTATCATTAAAGGCCAAGACCTTCTTAAGCAATCAGCTAGTAGGCATTTTCAAAAGTTATTTAAAGATGATGGTTGTTCATATGATGATGTGTCTTTTGACTTTCTGCTCAATGTTCCTTCTCTGGTCAGTTTTGAGGATAACTGTGATTTAATGAAGCCTTTCTCTGAGCAGGAAATTGTTGAAGTTATTTGGGCCATGGAGTCAGACAAAGCTTCGGGGCTAGATGGTTTTTCGATTCATTTTTATAAAGTTTGTTGGCCTATAATCAAGTCTAACTTGCTGAGAATGATCACTACCTTTCAGAAAAAAAAAGCTAAAATGGGTGGGTGCACAAACTCTACTTTTCTTGCCCTCATCCCTAAATATGTCAACCCTTCTTCTTTTGACAGGTTCAGACCAATTTCTCTGTGTAATGCTTCTTATAAGATAACAACCAAACTTTTAGCAAACAGACTAAGGCCTTTGTTGGGTAAGCTGATCTCTCCTTTTCAAGGGTGGTTTGTAAAAGGCAGACAAATAGTGGACAAAGTCATACAAGTTTAAGAAGCTTTACACTCTAGTTTCAATCGGAAAGAGAAAGGCATGATAATAAAGATGGATATGAAAAATGCTTTCGATCGAGTTAAGATTCCCTTCCTATATGAAGTCTTGCATTCTTTTGTTTATGTTCAGAATTTGTTTTCTTGATTAAAGCTTGTACTGATAAGTCATGGATCGCCCCTTTGGTAAATGGTAGACCCACTGATTTCTTTAAAGCCACTCGAGGTCTTTGTCAAGGTTGTTCGTTGTCCCCCTTCTTGTACATCTTGATGGAAGAAAATCTTCGTAGAAAATCATTAGCTGAAAAGGATGCTGGATATATTCCAGGCATTAAGATTGCCAAGGGTATTGATCCAATCAATCATGCTCTATTTGCGGACGATTCTCTTCTCTTGGGAGGGGCCTCTATGGCAATTGCTAGGGCCTTTAAAGATATCCTCAACAATTTATGCTTAAGCTCAGGTGCTTTGATTAACAAAAACAAAAGTGCAGTATACGGTTGGAATATTGATCAGCTTGCTCTGCTCTGGATTTCAGATCTCTTTGGCTTCCTTGGTTTTGTCAAGTGGGAAAAAATCAAGTATTTAGGTCTCCCCTTAACTCTTGGTCTGACTCCTGCTTCTTTGTGGATTGAAGTGTTGGCCAAAATTAAGGCTAAAATAGCCTCATGGGGGGGACAGTGGCTTTTAAAAGCTGGGAAACTGATCTTGATTAAATCAGTTCTTTCAGTGCTTCCAGTTTTTCAGTCAACTCTACTTCTTGCTCCCAAAGCTGTCTTTGATCAACTTTCAAAACTAATGAGAGAATTTTTATGGAATGGAGGGAAAGGTGGTCAAAGAAAGATGCATTTGGTGAGATGGGAGGTCCTCATGCGCCCCACTACAGATGGTGGTCTTCAAATTTGCGATCCTGGTCTTGCTCATTTGGCAATGGTAGATAAGTTGGTTTGGCGGCTTTTTGAGGATCCCAAACACCCTGTTAGTAAAATCTTCAGGATGAAGTATTTACATGGGGGTTCTTTACGAAATATTTCTTCTAAAATTTCTTTTTCTGGCTCTAGTATTTGAAATTCCTACATGAAATGTCTGGTGTTTTTCAAACAAAATTTGTATTAAATCCTTGGTAACAGGATGAAGACCCTTCTTTGGGAGGTTTCCATCTCAGGAACTCCATCTTTTTCCTCTGATTCTCAATTGCATGATTTAATGTTTTGGTTCAAGAATCATGGTTTAAATCGACTTGCTGATATATGTAAGTGGGATCTTGAAGGCAATTGGTTTGGCTGGATTTTTCCAGAACTGGCTGTCCATTTATCTGCCCAGAAATCGTATCTCTCTTCCCTTCTCACGGGCCTAGCTCTAGTACACATTTAAAGCAAATATCAGTGGGGATGGGGCGATGAAGGGTATTACACAGCTAAGTCTGTGTTCCTGTCTCTCTTGCCGGTTCACAATTCGACCTTTCCTCCAGCGATTTGGCACTCAGTATGGTATTCTTGCTTCCCTAAGGTTAACTTCTTTGTGTGGTTGCTTTTAAAAAATAAAATTTTGACTGGTGACAACCTTCAAAAACGTGGATTCAATGGGTCATTCAGATGTTGCTTTTGCCAGGTTGCTAATGAGAGGGTCGATCATCTATTGGTGAGTTGTGAATTTGCCAGACAAGCCTAGCATTTGGTTCTTCATTATTTTAATCTTTCTTGCCCAAGGCAAAACTCTGTTAATCAATTCTACTCTGTCTGGCATGACTGACGACCTCCAAAACATAATGATGCAGCCTTGCATAAACATTGGCATTCAATTCTGAAATTTTTGTTATGGTCTTTGTGGATTGCCCAGAATAATTGCCTATTCAGTGATCAGCGGCCTAAACTTCAGCTTGTCGCTATGAAAACGTTATCATGGCTAGCAGAAATAATTGGCCACTCTGCATCTTCTTTGACAGATTTGAATTATTTGGGTTCTTCTTCAAATGTTGTGGGGAATATTAATTTGAAACCTGTTTCGCCCCCTTCGTGGAGGTTTCGAGGTGACATTGGTGCTCTCAACTCTTTATGGATGAGTTCATCTTTTGCTGCAATTTTTTTTTATGGTGCTTCGAAAGGTAATCCCGGGGTCTCTAGTGTAGGTGGTCTTGTTATCTCTTCGGATGGTTTGTCTTATATCAGGTTTTGCTGGGGGCTCGATATTATGTCCAATAATTAGGCATAGTTTTACATCCTACTTCAGGTGAGTCAATTGGCTAAGAATAAAGGATATAAGTCTGTCCAAATTTTCGGTGATTTTGAAATTTTGATTAAAGCTTTAAATTCCTCTGATAGTTTAAAATTTTTTGCTTTAACTGTAACTCTGCAGAGAATTAAGAGAGTTTTAAAATCTTTTGATAAGGCGGATTCCTATCATATCCTTCGGGGATTAAATTCTTTCGCGAATGATTTGGCAAACCAAGCTTGTCATCTTTCTCAAGGTCTTCTCAGTATTAATGGAGAACTTGACCATTTTTACCCTATTTCGTAATTTCTATGTATAGGAGACTGTTTGGGCGTCTCTATTCCTGTTCAGTGATATGTAGCAATTTCTCGTGAATTTGTATCCAGGTTGATTGGTGTTTTGTCTAAATAAACATGTTTTTCCTATTTCAATAAAACTACCCGTTTTTGTTAAAAAAAAAAGAATTAAAATTATAATATTCTCTGATTTCATAAAATCTTATGATGAAAGTTAATGAAATATAAAATTATTTCACTATCCTAAAATCATAATTATCAAAAGATGATTAATATTCATCATTTCAATATTTGAATATAATAATGATTAACTAACTGCTTAAAAATATTTATGAAAATACAAATACTTTAACGCATTAGCTAATAAACAAGAATATTATATTTTAAAATCTTATTAAGAACACTTAATAAAATAAAAATATAATATTAACATCAAACATAGAAACGACTAGTGATAAGAGTAATTCGTATGGAATATATGCAGATCACAACACAGTATAATTACATGTAAACTTATTGAGAATAAAAAAAAAAATCATATCTGAAACTAGTAATGAAACGTATGTCTAGATCTGTTCATGAAAGAAAACTTTGACAGAACATTCTCAGCATAACATAAGTATTTTCTTCAACATATGAACTTTTCTCAAAAAACTCTAAAAATTCCTCTTATTGGCAGTGTCTGCTCTCCTTTTTGTAAATGTAAAAAATACAAATAGAAAACAGAATAAAGGCGAACACCGTCTCTCTATTCTGCAGAGACCCCCCGCACTCATTTGGTTGTCTTCTATTATTTAAATAAGCAATAAAACAAACAGAAGCTTAATTGACTTTCCTTGCAGGCCGCCACTGGAGAAAACGTGTTCAGAGCACCTTGAATATCTCCCAGATTCTTCACTTTTTTCAGGAAATTCCGCATGTGTTTGGTAAATTAGACCATTCAGCAAAAAACCCATGTCTCAGAATTCATTATTTCGTCTTCATTTGTCCGCAGTTTGCTGCTGAAAATTGTTACCAAAAAAATGATGGGAATCCGGTTCTGTTATCTCTTTAACTCATCAAAACTTGTGAACCACTGGAATAATTATGAATGGTTAAGCATTTTCTTTTTTACGAGTTCCTCTTCCCACATCATCTTCAGTTGACCATAATCTCGGAGATTTTTATAGAAAATGATTCCATTGTAACTTTATATGTATTCATCGCTAAACCTACAAGAATGATAGAGAAAGTAAATAAACAAAAATCGTAACAGGAAAATAAAAAGGGAGGATAAGAGAAATTTTATGAACAAAAAGAATATCTCCCTTTAATGTTTCGCAGATCAGTGGCATAATCTTCATGAGCGTGGAGTGTGGCAGATTTTATGGATCGGTGAGACTAAATGAATATCGTAGTAGATCCCACTAAGCACTATTGAGACAAGTCTTCTCGTGGCAACATCGAATCATTTCTGGTACAACATCTGGCAAACATAACATAATTGTAGCATCTTTTCCGAGCTTTCTTGTAGGAACAACAAATTCAGATGAGCAACAACCAATGATTTGGTAGTCGTAGCATCTTCTACAATTGCGTGTCAAATTTTATTCTAACTTCAACAATCCTTGCTCCAGGAATTTTGATCTTGGTGATACTTCGGTGACAAGTGAACGATCTCTTTTCAAACTCAAACTCAAGATGACACAATACTCGTCAAAAGTGTGTTAATGGAATTGATGTACAAACTTCCTCCTTAACGGTCCATTAGTAAGTAGAATGACACGTTTGAATGCATTAGTAAATTGTTGTCTTATTCTCTTGACTTGGGTTGCATTTGATAGTAATCTTTATTTTATTTTATATTCATTCATATCATAACCTGCACAAAAAACAAATGGTTAAAATAATCTAGCATTATATACCTTTATGCCGTGTGCTTTGTATGAAAGCTTGTGTTAAAAGAATTACAAATTTAAGTTTTATTTTATGTTTACATGCCAAAAGAATCAAAGCTCTTCAATTAAAAGGAACTATATAAATTAATTTTCCTTTTTTCTATGCTTCTATGAGTTTGTATGATGAAGTGGCAACATTATGTAATCCTTCTTTTTCCATTAATATGGGTCTAGCTTTTTCAATTGATGTGAATGAATCAAAACAAAGGGTTAGTTATCATTTTCCAAACTTATATATATCCTCCAGGTAACAAATGATCATGTTAAAAGTAATAATTAACCATGACATTTTACTTCAATTTTTATATGAGAGGAATGTTTCATTTGGTTTTGCAACTTTAATGTAATTCACCATTAAAATATAGATCAAATACTATGATTATGTCATAAGTATATGTGATAAACTTAAAATTTTAATAAAAGAATTTATAAAAGCCAATTTCAAATATTATATTAATATTTAGTTTTTTAAAGTTCTTTATTTTAAATTAATGAAAATCATAAGTTTACCAAAACTTTTACCAGTGACATAAATATTTAAAAGAAGGAAAATGCATTATTTAAAAAAAAATTGAAATAAAATAATAATATATCATGCAAATTCCGAAAGTGAAGGTTTGTCTCAACTCTCTAATATGAAATGTTTTGAGATGTAAATGAAATTGTTGAAAATAAAGAAATTGAATTTGTGTCACATACTCCAATTTTGTAAAATTATGTAAACTGTTTTAATTATATTCCTGAGACATTATGTTAAATTTAATGCTAAGTAGGAATTGATGACTCAGCAGAGTCAACAGAATTGGAATGTAATTCAGAATATTTTTATTATTAATAAATAAATTATGGAGACAACAGCATGGGAGAGCTGTTAAAAAAGAGGTTACTGGTCAAACTGGTGGATGGAACTAGGTGGAAGGCATTAGACAAGTGGCAGCATCCTCAAACACTTCCTAAGTTGCAGGTGGCAACTTCCCTACATTTGGGGTCATGATCCCCCAAGAAAGTGGGATCAGAGCAGGTGGCTCATTAAATGACAATTAACCCAAAAAAGACCTAGGCAATCTTTTAAAAGTACTCAATGAAGAGAGCTCAAGCTGCTCAGTTATTTTTCCAGAGAGAATTCATTCAGGTGAATGTTATTCAGGAAATTCATTGAGGAAGAGGGAAATACAGTGAGGAAGTTGTTCTAAGAGGATTGCTGCAGTAACTTGATTTTATTACAGCTTGGTAGCTGTGAGAGTTTACTGAAGAGTTCTGAGTTAATACTGAGTTTGAAGACTAGTATCTGAATTTGCTGCACCTAGTTCCAGCCAGGGAGACCAGAATAAGCTCGGGGGTCCTGAGAAGTCGTTGTTTGAGCGCTCTCCAGGAGTTGGTAGGGAGGAACGACCTCCCATTGTTGTTCTTGTCCCAGTTTAAATAGGTTCTGTCACTTATCTTTTTATGTTTAATGAGTATGAATGGATGCATGTTATGTTTTGTTATATGACTGAAGAGTTAGTTAGTTAGTAATGTGAGTATATCAGGTTATTAGTAGTTAATATGTTGCTGAGTTAAAGAAATACTGTGTTTTTCCACATCTGGGTTCACCAGACCGTACTCCAGCACAATATCTCGGTATTGAGAAGTAGTATCCTTCTGAACCGAGTTTCCTATTTAGTTACTTTCAGTAACTACATGTGTTTCACAAATTCATAAGTTATTTTCTTATAGCCTTAAAAACTACTTCCTAGTACTGTACCCTTGTTTCCAGTAAATGCTAGCTGTAATAAAGAAAAGATAGACTAGGTATTGTTGCTGTTTAAATCTTATAATTGTTTATCTTCCAGTTTGAAAGAATCTAATCTTTTAATACTGAAAAGACAATACTGACAGTAGGATGTAATTTCCTATTGGTTAGATTTTACAGTTAAATCCTAGAGGTGTTAGTCTGTATCTTGGTTAAGAATGCAGTTATTTAATTACTGAATCTTCTTTTATTTTAACTAAGCTTAAACAGATTACAAAACTGTTGTTCAAATTTCACATATGGTAAATGAATGTTATTATATACACAGGAATTTATATATATATGTATATGAGGTAAAACTTAAAATATTGTACGAGTATTATGAGAATATACTCAGGCATTATAACTAAATAGATAGACCAAACCAAAATAACAACAAATAATAATAATCATAGAAACATTGGTAAGAAGTAATATCATTATCATATCAATAATAATGTATCTACATTACATACAATATAAAAGCCTTACTAATGTAACACTTAAAGTAATATTTTATTATTACCCTTGCAAACTTAGACTAATTAATCAATGTATAAATAAACTATTTATACTCAGTGTATTACAAAATAAATAAATAATACTTGAAGACAATAGCAAAATATAATAAGAGTATAACAGACTTACATAATTTGAAAGGTATGCACTTTGCATTTACAGTTTCTAATAAATAGAAGTCAGGGTATAAAGCCAGTACAGAAACCTTAGCAACAAATCTAATTAACAATAAGTTGAAGAGTACTTTGATTACAGATTTTTTTTATATAATGAGATAAATTACCGTATTATAACATGACTAAGAACAATGCAAGAAAGAAGTATCAACAACTATGATATAGGTTTAAGGGTATAAACCCTGTATATTATTTAAGAAGTTAATACATAATAAGTAAATCAAGGTACGTAACCCTAACTGTAACATTATAAAAGAGTTTATAAACAGTAAAATAACTCAGATGTTTATTTTAAAAGCAAAGGTAAATAACAGAACGAGTAAATTGCTCGAATTTCGAGCTTAACCAATATGGTAACATCCATATATTTTACTCACAATTACCAACAGAGTTTATACTTATATTTTTATTTTTATTTATTTCATAATGTCAGATTAAGAAACTATACTTAATCTCAAACTGTAACATTAGGGTTGAACCCTATAAATTCAGTATATACAAGTAAAATAATTACTAAGAGTTAAGACAATAATTTCACTTACGGCCGCATTATAAATCCACAGTATAAGGCTGTCACAAGCCTGCTTTTTACTTATTCTTCATAATTCATAATTTAAAACTGTATGTGGATAAACAAACCAAAAGATACAGGAAAGCATTATAATAAGTTATATTACAAAACTCTGGGTGAAAACCCTTAACATTATGAGTACATTAAAGGGAAACAGGATGTTGAGGTCATAACCTCATCCGGAGGCAGGCATATAGCCTAGTGCTTTTTATGCAGTATTTCTTTTACAGTATCCTAAACACAGAAGAAAAATTTATAATACAAAACAAGATTTACACTCGCGATCGAAGCCAGAGAGCTCTGTAAGAGAGCTAGGGTATTAACCCTCAATGTTTATCATTTAACTAACAACTAAAATCCATGAAGGTCAAGAGGGGCCGTAGTGACCAACCCATCGTAATCCCTTTAGGATTCACACAAAGTGGGCAAGCCGTGAAGAGACCAGGGCTTACCGTGGCCCGTGTTGCTGTAACCCTCATTCCTGTGGGTTGCAGAGAAAGGTAGGAGACATATCTGCAAGATCCATTTAACAACCGACTGTTAGTTACTATAGCAATGTAAAAGAAAAGCATTAACATTAATATTAACTTCAATATCGAAGAAAACGAATTTGTATAGTTACCTGAGCAGTGGGCCATCTCCCACAGTGATGCCGCGACCGACTTAAGCCAAAAACCTGCAACTCGATGGCCAAGGAGCAACATTACAACACTCTCGACCTCAAGCAGTACAAGAATCCCTACTAAACGATGGGCAGGACAAAACCCTATAGCTGCATTGTCCCTTCTATGCAAATAACACACAGGTTGCAAACAGCGTAAGCCACGCTACCTAAAAGGGAGATTCATGCCCATTGGAATGAAGAAAGGTAAGGATTATCACTGTTCAGAGCTTGAGTTAACAATGGAGGTATCGCAGAGACAAGCAGCAAGTTATTTCACACTATAACCTCTTCACACAATGTAGTAGATGGGTTAATGAAGAGCGAGAGTAGTAGGAGGATTGATAGCAGACCACGCGACGGCCAAATGGACCAGGAGGGTTGCAGAGAGGCCAGAGGCCGGAAGCAAAGGAGAATGACGACTAGGGTTGGGTCAACTGCTTTTAAAACGTCAATACTTGGCTGAGGAGTGACCACGTAATACCTTTAATACATTGCATGCAGTGGGTTGAGACCTAATGTTCCACAACGAATCGCCATTGTTTGATTTTCCAACAAAATCATAGTGTTGAGATTCCATATGATTGTTATACCATGGTATCACCTGCCACATGATTTTCAAAACCACGTACTTTAGATTAATGCATACAAAACTTTGCATTATAGTTATTGTTCATGATTAAGTCTTGTAATTATTTAGACATAGAGGAATTGGTTTTAATTATAAAAGTTTTAAGAGCATTGGAATAATGTTAAGTTGTGGGTGTTTATAAAACTTACCACTATATTGCCATTTACCCTAGTCTCAAGTGAAGGTAAGATATATATCATTTCTCTAAAGGTTATAAATAGTGGGCAATCCATTTGATTTTGATTTACTCTAGTTCCTATTATTGATACTTGTTAATAGATTAGCAACCTTTTAATAGTCTTAGAATCTTTGTGGTGATAATTAGACTTTATCACATTCTAAGCTCAAAAGAAGTTATGAGAAATTCTATATGTAAATATGTGATAAGCAACTATGATATATATTAACCTTCTTGTTGATAGTATAGTCTTCAAATACTCACAAAGGGGTTGACTAGGATAAGTTTAGGGATGTCCTAAAGGTGATTTGGTTTCTATCCAAGTGTCGATATTGGAAATAGAATAGTATTTTAAAACAGTGCAATCTCTTAATTTATTAAGGAAGGATTTGTATCAAACAATAAACTGTAAATGTTTCAAGCAAGAAAAGCATAGATCGATACTTGTATTATCTTATCATTTACAACTACAGTTGAAAATCTGAATGTGATGTAATCTAAACTTAATATGTTACAGTAACCATGAATAATAGAATAAACCTTTGATGTGATGATTT
>LPNX010100428.1:24505-38955 GCA_001517045.1 Pseudotsuga menziesii | reverse complement strand
AATTTTCCATGATCCGTCAAAGTACTCACAAATCAATTATGCATGATAAACTTAAAATTGAGAAGATTGTGGACGGTTTGGATAAGGATATGCAAGTATTGTTTAACCACAAGAAAATGATAAATTATCAACAAAACAGTTAGTTAAGTGGCATAATAAAATAATAACGAATTTTCACTAACTGCTTTGGCACAATGTCATCAAATTATCATCGCATGAAAAGCCAATAGAAGCTTTAACTATGAATATCCCAAAGCCAAGACTTGAGAAAGTGTTTAGCTCATTAGATCATCTTCCATAAAATCCAAGTCGAAGAAAATGCGACATAAAAGGTGAGAGAACAACTCAAAGGAAGCAAATGAAATCACAAACCCAATCAAGCAAAGTAAAATGAAAGAAAACTAAAGGCTAAATATTTACAAAATTCTAGTTAGGGCCACTTTATTTTGTCAAAATCAAGGGGATTTGTTGGGGTGCCAACAAGGCTTTGTCTTGTGTTGACCATTACTTGTTGGTCCTATGTGCTAACACCCACCTTAAACATTTAACCCTACCCCTTTGTCTTGACCCTACCGTGCTCTCCTCTTCTATGATCTACTATTCCTACCCATCCCTCTTGAAAGTTTATTCTTGTTCCTCTTCCAAAACATGTAACACATGGACTATTATTGGATTGTGAAGAGAACTTGTTGTCCATGTTAATTGTTTTAGAGCTTCCATTAATAACATAAATCCCGAAACAACGAGAATAAACTTTGCAATGGGTATGCCCAATCTGCAGAGAGATTGTTAAGTTTCAGATGTTCCATCTGTGCTTTCTGCAGAGACGTGGTGTGGTTATTTCCATGTAGTCTCATGTCTGCCCCTCACTGCTTCATGGTGACCATTGGCAAGAGAAATAAAACAATATGAATGGTGCATTTAAGGACGCTAACAAGAAATAGGGAGCAGTGCATAAAAAAGATCCAACGGTAGATAGGATCTTTGCATGTAAATCAAGCCATGCCCACATGGGAAGATGGACCCAAACGAAGTGTGAAGGGAAAGCCTTGTGACAGTGACCTGGGATTCCAAGCTCCATTACCAAACAAACCCTCTTGAAAAAGCGACTTGGATTTGAAAGTTGATTCTTTTTCCACTTCCAAAATGTGTAACACATGAAATGTTATTTGATTATTAAGTGAACTTGTTTCCCATGTTGACTATTTTAGAGCTTCCATATGTCATTTTAAACTGCCATCTATTGTGTAATGCTGCTAAGTGCCTCTGACCATTGTTTTGAGGGTTTCATCTTTCATCTTGGGACTACCGCTTCCTAGATTTACTATCTTCAGGGGAGCCGAGACCTATATGAACCCTTCTATTCATTTTTTAATTGTTTTCATAAGGAAAAGGTTTATTTTGTGGTTGTTGTTGTTGTTAATGATGAGTAGGACACTGTTGGTTGAGGCATGCAATTGTTGGTCTAAGTTCTAATATGCCCTATAAGTGACCACAAAGAACTTATTTGAAAGTTGATTCTTTTTCCTCTTCCGAAAGGTGTAACACATGAATTGTTATTTGATTGTTAAGAAGACCTGCTACCCATGTTGACTGTTTAGAGATTCCATTTGTCATGTGAAATTGCCATCTATTATATAATGTTGGTAAGTGCCTGTTAGCATTGTTTTGAGGGCTTCATCTTCCATCTTGGGACTGACACTCCCTATATTTACTATCTTGAGAGGAGTCAAAAACTTATATGAACCCTATTGTTCAGTGTTTAATTGTTTCCAAAGGGAAAAGGTTTCTTTTGTGGCTATTGTTTTTTATGATGAGTAGGCCATTGTTAGTTGAGGGTTGTCGTTGTTGGTCTAAGTTCTAATATGTCTTGTAAGTGACCACTAAGACCTTATAGAGAGATTTCCAAATAAACATGTGCGAAAATAGCTACATGAAACCTGGTTAAGCGGTCACCTGGGATTCGAAGGTCCCCTTCCCCATGCGGCAAGATGCAAGATATCCAACCAAATAAGTGTGTAGGATAGTGACTTTAAGAGTACACTATTCTTATTCGGTCTATACTTGTTTGTTAGTGTTTAGAGATGGGTCAAGATAAAGCACACACAATAATTCAAACAGGGGAGCAAATGGACACTCATACCCGCCATGAGAAGCCTAAGATCCAAGGTTCACATGAAAAACCGTGATAACATAACAAAGGATAGACCCCACCACTGAACACACAACTGCAGGTCACACAAACTGCATCAGAACCGTAGCATCCCAGGGAACCGAAGCGTTACCAAATGAAATTGCATGAAACCTAGTTAACAAAACCACGTGTCAAAAAACGTGGGAGGTTGCCCTTGTTTAAATAGAAATGTTGTAAGGTGTCTTTCTCCTTTTTTTGTCGTGGTTAAAGTTATGCCGTTAATCTTGGTTGTTGTACCTATTCCTCTACTTTTCTAAAACTATCCTGCTGCTTTTTCTATCTCTCTCTTAGGTATGCACAGAGCCTAATGTAAGAGGCATAGACTATTATGAAAGTTAATTTTCTGAATATAAGGAAGGTCCCAATTCACCAAGTAATTTATCAGAATTGTTCTTTTTTGTGTTGAACGTTAAATCTTTTACTGCTACTACAATTTTGTCTAATTACTCTTATTATTGTTGCTCCTTTGCTAATTATATGTTTGCATTTGTTTCATGTGTTCAATTTTAACTCAGTCATATTTGAAAGTGTTAAAGTTGAAAGAGATGAAAATTATCTTTTACTTTATTAGATCTAAACTTCTCTACTGTATTGTTTAGTTTTTAGTACTAATCTTGTAAAATGCAATTTTTACTTCTTTGCTTAAAACCCTTTTTTTAACAAATCACACCCTCTTTGGGAAAATGCTAAGATTTTCACAGAGATGGAACTCTTGATTGCTTAGAAACACGTGTAGATCTCCTCAATTATGAATCAAAGCAATGTTTGGTTGGTCTTCTGGGCATTTTCCAAAAGTAGAAATTTCAACATAGATTCATTATTAAACATTTGAGTTTATGTCCAAGGGATGGAATGAAAAGATGCTTTTGGAGACTTGTTACAACTTGCAAGTTGTACTCTCTTAACTCTCGCATGTGACCTTGGGTAAGGAACTTGTTTAAATTTGTTACTTTCATAAACCTCTTCATTGTTTTGTTGTGGCATCGTTTGATAAAGCGTGAATTTTGCAGAAGCAACAACAATTGGAATTCCCAAAAAATGCCTCACATTCAAAGATTAGACATCCAATCCTTAATTTGTTTCAATTCATATAGGTCAGTACTTACACTTCCACTCATTATTCCTTACTCTTTCATTGTCTAATTAGCATAGAATACTAACTTTGGCATTTCTAACAAGTGTAGGTCTAATGGAAACTTGACTTTGAAAATAAATGCAAAGGTACGCTCCCGCATATGAAGTTTACTGGGTGTACCTTTTCCTTTTCAAGCAATCCACTTGATTAAATATATTAACATGTTTCTTGGAACTGCTATTTTTTCCTTTAGGTTGTTGGCAGTGAGATTTGCGAACATGATAGCTAAGATATCCACAAAACCAACATTTTTTTATTGAAATGGATGTTTCACATGGTTCTCCATCACATGCAGATTCACGTTCAATTTCAATGGTATGTATCTTTTACATGTTATCAAAGTTTTTAACTAAAATTGATATACGCTTAATTTTAATTTTTAATATATGTTTTTATCTGGTAATGTTTTATGTAACATATATTCTTCATTTTCTTTGAAAATGTTATAATTTGTTGTTTAGTCCAGTGTTACATAGTTGTATGCTTTCCTTTTCTATTAGTCATATAAATGTTATTTACAGAGGTCTGAGGTTTTCTATTTGATTTTAGGGAGACCAAGTTATAGAGATTCCATACCTGCCTATGCTCATCTAAGCTTAGAACCTTCCCTCTGCGATATCAAGCAAGTACCTTAACACACTTACCACATGAAGATAGGAAAGCTTACTACAGAAGCTTTATTAAGGGAATCTCCTCACTTTTGCAAAAGGTTTATTATCACTTACCTTTGCCACGCATTACCATAAGCCTGATCAGGAAATCAATTTCATGTTCTATTCTCTTGTTCTCATTACCATGCCTCTTTTTACACTATATTAGCACATTACAAATCAATTTGCTTAATATATGATGGGAAGACAAAATGAGTTCAGGTTTATTATCCTGCAAAATCCTCTAGCTCTGTGACCTTACAACACTCACTATGCAAACATAGACAACCCTTTATTGCACAAGGTCCTTCAATCTAATGAACACACCTTTAACTCTCATATTATTTTAAAAAAAACTAGACATTTGTCCTGCTACCAACACTCTCCATTCATGGCTGCCTCCAGTGCCATTGGTCTAATAGATATTCCTGACACTACAACAGTTGGGGAATACATATAGAGGATGTTCACTCTTTTATTATCCATAATAACAAAAAAATCAATGTTGTTATAGATAAAATCCTTTTGACATATTTACAATAGATTTGCATGACATAACATTAAACAATGCATTATATTTTTAATTACTCATCCAACAATGCTAATGAAACCAAATAAAGACTCCACACAGTCAATAGGAAATAAACCAACAGATAATAAGCATCCATTGAGAAAGCATGCACAGATTTATCAAGTTTGTTGCTATAAAAAAAGAAACCCACATTCAAAAAAATGGATTGTGCTCTATTCTTTATTGAAAAATGTTAGGACACTCTTAGAGTGGTAGAAGTTTCAAATCTTGAATTGTGGGGTGGAGGCAGTGAAGAATTCAAACCCAAAGTTGTGAACTGCGAGGTGGAGGTAGTGAAGAATTCAAACCTAGAGTTGTGATTAAGTGGGTTTGATTATGGGGAAAGATCCAGAACTAATCATGCTTGAGTCATAGGAATCTTGGGATGGGTGACCTTTAGAGAAGTCCTAGTTATTGTGTGAAATCCCCGGAAGCCTAATTCTTCTACACATGCATTCCCTATGAAGGTGTGTAAATACATGAGCTAGTAGTAAAGTAAAGAGGGGGTTCCAAGAAAGAGTTGAGGCCAACCATAGTTGATTTGAGCACTGCTTACCTATGATATCTCTTACGTTCCTACCACTACACTCTCAATGCTTTCAATTAAGACCCTAACCAATGCAAATACCATACATTTGTACACCAATGACTTCTCATTTTGTTTCCACCACTTGGGAGCTATGGAACATTATAAAGTAACTATATAAGCAATTTAATATGCAAAGAAGCTTCCAATCCTTCTAATATTAGCTTCCATCTTTAAGAGAGATCGTGTAGTATTCAATGACATTCAGTACAAATGTCTCTCCCAGAGTTAATATATACCTCAAACTTTCACCAATGTGTCTCTATATAATATGAAAGTTTTTCATAATTATGACATGAATTTGTAGCTTATATCGATTTAGATTTGCTCTCCCCATCCTGTAGTTGTTTTTCTTTAATCCCTAGTCAACCCCTTGAAACCCTAGATTTTCTCAAGGTTCAGTAGTAGAAGATTGTAAAATATAAGATGTTTGGAGACATATCGAATAAGAGAATATCGAGTTGGAATTCAGGCAATTCTAAACATGATGATGAGATTGGTCTTTGCTTTCATGTTTGTTTAACACTTAAAATAAACAATTTTTGTTTCCCAAAAACACATTTAGTTTGTTGGGATGGGAAATTATATATTTATCTTTTGTTTAAACCTTTTTCTTTGTAGTCTAACGATTTTAGTATGCATTTTTTGTAGCATGTTAAGTTTTGGTATGGCTCAACAAATTTTCCAATTGTTTCTATTCATAAAGATCAAATTGTTGGAAATTTGATCAAGAATTGACCCCTTCCAAGGACTTCATAGCATTTATGCATTGACCCCTTTTAGGTACTTCATAATATCTATGAAGAATATGATGAAGAATGTGCCTATTTCATTGTTATTTTCTTATAAAACGATCACACTTTTATCGCATAAAACCTATCCAATTTAGCAAGGACTCATTTTCTATTTGCCAACAACATTAAAAAATAGTACATTGACATCAAGGGAAATTTGCATATTTTTCACCTTAGTCTAAGAGATTAAATTTTGATTGCTTTATAAGTTTCAACTTATGAGGCTAAGAGTGTAATGTTATGTTTAATTCTTTAATTGATCATCATTTTCCAAGAATAGACAAGTCATATAATCGTTTTTGCCAAAATGAATAGGTAATACCCGTGCAAAGAATTAAGATTGATCTTAGTGAATATAATGAAGACGATGATGTCCCAGGTGCTATTCATACAAAGATGTTGCAAATCCTTGACATTGAAGGTTCACTCCTAGAACACATTTTGAATAAGTAGGATTTATGAAAAAGTAGCTAGCACTTTCCAAATGATATTTAATTTCTGAACTCTAGATACTGAAGGTTCACTCCTACAACACATTTTGAATAAGTAGGATTTATGAATACGCATCTAGCACTTGCCAAATAATATTTAATTTATGATTCGTAGATGCATACGTTTATTCTAGTTTAGTTGTCGCAGTTTGTTTTTTATTTAGTTTATGGGAGCATGTTTATGAATTTGCATTCGGTGACATGCCTATATTGAGCTTCTATCTACATAGATCTGTCTTTGCTATTGGGTTTATGTTAACTTGTTTTTTTTCATTATGAGAGTAATTACTCTTTCTTTTTTTGTAAAATCAAATTATTTAATTCCAAGAACAAACTATGTTAAAGTATTGCGTATTGCATTTCATCTTTTGATGTTTGGTTACAATTCTAATATGATTTCTTTCTATGTACGTATCAAAGAACAACTACAATTTCTTCAGGTTAAAATGTTCATCTTATTAACATTTGAAATGTCTTTTGTCAAATGTGTTTGATTCGATCATTATGTGTTTCTTGTGCAGTTGCTCAAATCAACTATGGACATCTATCTCCAAGTTAGTTGCAACAATTTCTCAAAGCAAAGGATTCAAAAACAACTTTACAATTTGGAAAAGGGAAAGGGTCATTGCCATTCCAGAGGATGAGGAGACAATGTTCATGTACCTAAACTCCCTATGTTGGCCTGAAATGTTTCCAATGGCATCTTTTTATGTTGAATCCTTCACGGGATTATTATTGTTCATTTTGTAATTTGATTCGTATGAAATATGTTTTTTCCTTTTTATAGTTGTTACACCATCAGTTATAACAACACATTGGAGTCTTGTTTTTTATGAGCTTAGTTGCTGCCAAGCAATGCCAAACTGTGATGTGATGTTCATTGTAAAGACCAGTTGGCATTGCTCTCTTTTTGAAAAGCAAAGAGACATCTCTAAAATTTCCTATCACGTCCCATGCCAAACTTTAATGTGATGTTAAATGTAAAGATCGGTTGACATAGCTCTCTTTTTGAAAATCAAAGATATATCATACTTGCTATTTTGTTAAACTGTTAAGTTCAATAAGCATGTTATATATTATGGTTTTGATTATTCTCTATATTTTGAGAAATTGCAGTGTTCCATTTATCAATATATTGTTATTTGAATGAAATAGTTATAAAGGTCTTTTTTCTCGTAATAATTATATACAAATGTGATTATTAGCTATGAGTTTGGGGCTATCTTTCCTCTTTCGTTTTGAAATAATATGGTCCAGGTTTTAGATGTAACTTGATTACGAAATGCCATAATGCCACTCTCTTCTCATTTCAAGTTGATTACTTATCTTTTTACAACTCACTATTTGATTTTATAACAAATCCTTCTTATATAAGTGTAACTTATTCCTTCAATACAAATTATAAATAAATCTTGTACCTATCATTTTTAATGTTTACATATTTTCACATTTTTAATCTTTCAAACCTTTTACCGCCTAAATTTTTTTAGTTTCTATAAATCTTCTTTTCATGTAAAACCATATATTCGTTCTCTCGATAGTCATTAGAATTTGTTTTTTCCAGGAAGAAAAAAGCCTGTCCTTGATCTTCATTGATTGAATCAAAGGGCATCTATTGTGACTTCCCATAAAGGGTTACATACATATAAGGTCTGAAAGGAGCTCGCTATCTGTTAAGTCCATGAATGAGTCCCTATTCATAGGGTCTGGCTGAGGGGGAGGTCAACCAGAGCAGAAACAAGCACAAAGAGCCATAGACAGTAAGGGAAGCCTAATAGTCCAAGATTTTTCGTGAATACAACAACTGCAGACCTAATATCAAAAGGGCCCGCTCCATATCATTAAAGAGGTGCTTCAAGTAAGAGGAGGCAGATCTCCTGCACCAAACTCAAAAGATTTGAAATGTATCATGAGTGACCAATAGGCCATCAATAAATTCTGAGAAAAAAACACAACTTGGAGCCAAAGAAAGGGCAGATTTTGGTAGTCGGTCTGCAAGCTGGTTGTGTTCACGGAAAATATGGCTAAAAGAAAGGTGTTGGAAATAAGAGATGAGTCTTTTTGTATCCAAACACCAATGGCCGATGGCAGGAGGATTCAGGGAATTTATGCCCTTAGCCCAACTAATGATGACAACAGAGTCACCAAAGATGTTCATTTTAGGTATGCCCATCAATATAGTAACATATAATAGAGCCCAAAGGGCAACCAATTTTGATTTTGTATTTGTGCAGGATCCCGCCCCCAGAGCAAACTCAAATGAATGGGACTTGTTTAGGAAAAGACAGAAACCAACTCCACCATAACCTTTTCTTGCTGCCCCATCAAAAAAACCATATGGGGAGATAAGTACAGGACCAACACCTATAGCTCTCGGCTTTTTCACCTTTGATGTTGTAGGATTATACAATTGAGAGAGGTGAACAATATGCTGAACAATACACATGAGAGAAGGTTTTTTCCCATCAAAGATAGCCCAATTCCTCTCTTTCCAAACAACCCAGATAGCATAAAATGGAAGAAAACATACTACATAGTGCTTGGAGAAACTAGCAGTCCATGTACTCAAGAAAGATCTGAGATTGTTTGAATACTACGAAGGAAGAAAATGATACACATCACTCATGTAAACAATGACATTCTTCCATAAAGAGCAAGAGGAAAGTAAGTGCTGCACACTGTCTTCACCCAGACCACAGAGAGCACAGAATCCAGGACCAATCCAGCCATGCTTCTGTAGGTTGTCCCAGGTAAGGATCTTATTTGCCAAAGTCAGCCAAATAAAACAACTAATTTTCAACGGTAAAAAGCCTGACCAAATCAAAGCTAGCAAAAGGCATCCAATCGGAGGAGAAGAGGAGTAAATGATGTTGTCATAGACCAAATTTGCAGTAACAGAACCATTGATATGATTAAAGTCCCAGACCAATCGATCAAAGCTTGTATCGAGTCTGATCCTAGCTCCTTCCAGATTGCTCGTAAATTCCTCCAAGAGGATTTTCCAATCGCCAGCAATATTCAAATCATCAGCTGTATACCAATAAGCATGCTGACCAGGCAGAATGTTATGTGCTTGGGAAAGAGAAGATATGCCCAAGTCTTCAAGATAGTCCCTGAAATCCTATGGTAACTCATAACTGTGTTGAATACCAGTGATCGGATCAATGGCTAGTTGTATGTACATACCATTACCTACATGCCAGGCAAGGTATTTCCCTATCCATGGCAGGGTGAGACTGAAGCCTCTCCAGAACACAGAAGCTTGCCGAGTAGCGAAATTTTTCTGCCTAAGCCATAATACAATAGAAAGGTTCTTTAGATACTGGCTAGTGAGAACCTGATGCCAAAGACCATTGTTATGTAGGACCATCCAGAAATTCTTTGCTCACAGGGCAATACTAAACCAAAAGGAATTTTTGATACCCCATCCACTAGAGGCTTTTGGCCTAGTGAGGATCTCAGAACTCACAAGATGATATTTGCACTTATCAACAGATGATCCCCATAAAAAAGCAAAGGTAAGGCTTCTTAGCTTGTTTAAGACCAATTTAGGAATCAGAGCCAACCCAAACCAATAGTCCGGGAGATTGGAAAGTACCGCTTGGACAAGAATCAGACGACCTCCAAGTGAGAGGAATTTATAAGACGAATGGGATATCCTCTTTTCAAACTTTTGTATTAACCAATTCCAGGCATTTGACTTATAGCCCAGGGGCTTGAGAAAATATCCAAGGTACTTGAAGCCAAAAGATATAGGATCCATTCGATAAGGCATGAAGTGAGAGATGCTATGTAGGATATCAGTATCAATATTATTGAAAAGGAAGACTGACTTTTCCATGCTAATACACATCCCAGAGGCTTTACAAAAGGTGCTTAAAATAACATCAAAAGCCACCCATTCCCTTAATGTACCGGTTCCAAGAAGAATACATCATCCACGAAGAGGAGGTGGGTAAGTGCTAGTGATGGAGAAATTTAGATACCTTTGATAAGACCATTCTCCTTAGCATCTTTAATCAAAAGACTCAGATCCTCAATAACAATAATGAACAACAAGGGGGAAAGGGGACAACCTTGCCTGATTCCTCTAGAAGCTTTGAAGAAGCTAGATGGTGTGCCATTAATCAAGACAACAAAATTTGTTAAGGTGAGGCAACCCATTATCCAATTAACTCCCAGGAGGGGAACCCCAATTTGAATTAAAATAAGCCTGATGTATGACCAATTTACCCTATCGAAGGCATTTACCAGATCCAATTTGAGGATGAGAGTGTAGGTATTCTTAATCTTAACATAGTGAAGGGTTTCCTGGGTGATGCCAATAGGCTCAACAATCTACCTATTCTTAAGGAACCCAAACTGTTCTATGGAAATATGAGAGTCCAGGAAAGGCTTCAATCTTACAACAATGACCTTGGAAATCAACTTGTACACCAGATTACACAACGAAATAGGACGGAAATCCATGAAGGTGACAGGCTAATCCTTTTTGGGAATTAATGCCAGAAAGGTGGAGTTAATAGACGGAGTAATGTGACCAGAAGTTATAGCAAAATCCACCGCTGAGAGTAAATCCTTTCCCAGTAAATAAAAAAAGTGTAGGTAAAACTCCACAGGCCATCCATCAGGGCCCAGACTTCTGTCCTTCTTGAAAGATCTAAGGGCACCCTCAATCTCTACTAAAGTAACAGGATCAACAAGACAGTGAGCCTCCTTAGGTGGGATCGTGGAGGGAAAAAACATAACAACATTGAGTTGGGCTAGTAGGAAAGTTTTATTGTCATCAGTGAAAACCTGTAAGAAATGATTGCGGCCCAGCAACTTCAGCTCCCCCTCTTCTTCAATAGAGTTCCCATCACTATCCTGTAATGACCAGATAGCATTTTGGTTTCTTCTACCTGAGGCAAGTGCATGGAAGAACTTAGTATTGGAATCACCCTGCAAAGCCCACTTTGCCCTGCTTTTTAGCTGCCAAGTGAGAAGGTAATGATCCAACAACTTCTTCTTCTTAGATCGAAGAAGGTTTAAGTGGTTATGCTCTTCTAGGGAAAGGATAGAGAATAATCAAAATCATAACATATAACAAGCTTATTTTAATATTATTTTATACTTTCATTGTTAACGTGTCCCTTCCACCACGTAGTGTATATGTTCGAGATTAAATAAACAAACATATGTCCCTACCTCATCAAAACATAAATGAGTCGAGACAATTTAGGATGCGGATTTTCATTTGACAAAATTGGAAAATTGAGGGGATGGTTAATGGATATATAATAATAATGATGAGTGTTTAAGTTTTTAAATTAGTTTGATTTAATCAAGTTTATTAAATAACAAGAGCCACGTGGTGGCAATGTCCCCGACATTGCTATTAGTTTTACAGTTAACTCAAAGAGTTTTTTGCAATAAAAACAATTATATCTAAATTTAGAGATGGATATTAGATCTCTGGTAATTTCAATTAGAGACAATCTTATAAGAGATTGGATTGATCTTCCATCCAAAAAAATAGTAGTATATAATTTGTATGAGTATCAAGGTAAAATTAATTTAAATTTGTTTTTTTATTTTAACAAAATCATTTATATTGTATTGATAGGATCAACAATCTACTATTAAGGAGAACATAATGCAACAATCAGCCTTGTCACTGCCTCTTCAGACAATCAACTTACAAGAAACTAAGGCGAGATTTCTATGCTAACATCTTGATTCACGATAAGCTCATTAGTTCCTGCGGAAATAGACTTATAATCTGCTAGATCTGCCTCTTCATTGAGCTCCCTAAGAATATGAAAGAAATGAATCTTCTTGAACATTTTGGCCAAGATTCTAATCCTCTTGATCAACCTTGTTGTTTGTTCATTTTTACCCCTTCTTCCTTCGTTCAACGCTTGGATAATAAACCTGGAGTCACCAAAAACCAGCACTTCTTCCACTACTTTCTTCTTCAGCAGCTTGAGCCCTTGCCATAGCCCGTAAGCCTCGGCCATATTATTAGAGTTGTAACCTATGTTCCAATAGTATTCTATCTTGGTTTCCCCTCCCTGTTCCATTATAATTCCTCCTCCACCCGCTTTGCCTGGATTCCCTTTGGAGGCTCCATCAAAGAATAATTTGAAGATTTTCCTTTCTCTTAGCCAATTCTCGAATTGGGATTTATCCATCCTTATCTCCCAGTCCTCTAATTTTTTCACTTTCATAGGATTTGCGGCCCTGATATTGAGACTTTGCAGCCAATTGTTTTCAGTATCAGTTAACTTTTCTATATTGTAAGGGATCTTGGAGATGCTGACCACTTCCCCGAGTAATGCATGCACTTTAGCGGCAATCTTCCATGCTGGCTGGCACTTGTCCTGGAAAATTCTATAGTTCCTCTCATTCCAAATACACCAGCAAATTATTTTCGGAATTTTCATCCAGCATGCTTGTAAACCATTTTTTTTCCGGAGCTCTCCTTCATAGAGTTTCCCCCAGTTGAGAAAGCAAGACTGAATATGGTCTGGTAATTGAAAATCACCTTCCCAATGTAACAACACCTCTTTCAAGACAGAGGTAGCGAAAGGGAATTTGAGAAATAAATGGATGATATTCTCAGTGTTTACATCACAAAGAGGACAGCGAAAAGGGCCTGCAATCCCTCTCTTCTCCAGGTTCTCACCCCGTCAGCACTCTCCCATGCACCAGGGTCCAAGAGAACATCTTAATTTTTGGGATTGTCCTGCAGTTCCAAATGTAATTCCAGATTTCTAGGTTTCCTGGCACGTTCTAATTGGCAGAAAAATTCAGATATCCCTCTGCCGCTGTGTAATTTCCTGATCTCATCCCCCATCCACGCTTGTCTTTTATATTTTTCCCCACCGGTGCCAGCCCTGATAAGTGAGAGAACAGCATTATTTTTTCATTTTTTAAATCCTCTGGACACTCCGACAACTTCCAGGCGACCCAACTCGCTGGCTCCTCATTATCCCATTCAGAAATATCCCAAAGTGTTTTTATTCCCTGCGCTGTCATCCAGCTTTGCAGGCGTGGGAGTTTGGGGGGGATTTGTCCCTGGACTATATCATACCAAATTCTGATGCGTTTCCCATTGCCGGGGATCCAGTGCAATCCAGGAGTGAAGAATGGCAACGCCTTCCTGCAGATTTTTGCTATTGGAGATCCTTTCTTAATTGCTGGCTCTCCATCGAGGCATCTGAGTCTAGATCCATGGAAGTATTTACTTTTTAACACACAGCTGCTCTAGGACGGATTGGGTACCAGCATGTTCCAAAGTAATTTGGCTCCGATAGCCAAGTTCTGAATTTTTAAGTCTCTTATGGAGAGTCCTCCCTCTGTCCATGGGTGTTTGATCGTGTTCCAGCTAACCAGGGAAAATTTTTTGCCTCCCTCATTTTTCCCTCCCTGCCAGAGGAAATCACGCATCAATTTTTCAATCTGATTTAAAATATGAGCTAGAGCAAGTAAGAGAGAGCATTGATATAGAAGGCAGCTGTTCAAGACTGCTTTTATAAGCACAACCTTCCCAGCCAGGTTGAGCCAGACCGCCCCCCAACCCATGATTTTCTTTTTTACTTTTTCCACTATAGGAAGCCAAGCTGAGGACTTGGAGTTGGAATTGAAGATAGGCACCCCAAGATAGTTGAAGGAGTCCCAGTTGACAGCTCCGTTCATGTCAAGAACCCAGGTGATTTCTAGCATTTCCCTTGGGTTTATGTTCCAACCATATACCTGGCTTTTCCTGAGGTTGATTTTACTGCCAGAGGCTTGACAGTATCGGTGCAGTTCATTCTTGAACCGACGAGCAATGATCTGACTGGCTCCTCCCAAAAGGATGGTATCATCCGCGAATTGGGCGTGATTGATATCTTTAGTGCCTCTTGCCATCCTTATTCCTGACAGCTCTTGATCTTGCCTGGCTAATTCCAATTGGAAACTAAGAACTGATGCTTGGATGGTGTACAACAGGGGGGATAGCGGGCAGCCTTGCCTCAAACCACGGGTGGCTTGGAAGAAGGGAGAT
>LPNX010100428.1:1892-14013 GCA_001517045.1 Pseudotsuga menziesii | reverse complement strand
ATGCAGGGTTGAAAAGTACACTGATGAAAACTTCTAAAAAGATTGAAGTGGATCTGGTCAAATTGTAAAGCAAAGGGCAGTGGTAATAGCATCCCCACTTTAACTCATTGGTGATCAGAATGGTTGGCCAGCTTACCCATTTGGACAATTTATGGAAGCACCAAATTTGAAGGCATGATCCAATTACTCCGATGTCAACTGATCTTTCATTCACAGATTTATTGAATGTATGGAAACAAACTCAATTATCTTCATTGAGAATACTGGAACAATACAGCTAACCACCTATATCCATAGGCCTAGAATGAATTCATCTCCAGAAGATATGTCCTCCTCTTTGCAAGAAGGTTGGCTGCAGTCTTGAATGGTCCTTCAAATGCTCCAGCCAAAAATCCATCAGTTTCCTTGCAGATTGGGTACTCACAAGGGCGAATTGAGACCAGGGTCGCACCCTTCAAAACCATTCCACATGGGAGCTCTAGATATGGGGCATACCAAAGCTTCATGTTTAGTGCAGGCACTTGAGTTCTGTTAGATGAAGTAGAGGCTGCAAGGGGCTTATCACAGAATTCTTGCAATTGACTTTTGTTCATGCATAAAACTCCTTGCTGATCTGAATCAGTAAGAATAAGATTTTCCAAGGTGGGATGCTCGGATATGATATTCCGAAGAAGAAAATGCCTTGCAGAGGCCACAATAAGGGAGCTGATGGTCCAAACCACTCTCAGTTCCAGACCTCCATTGGTGTAAAATGATTTAGGAATGTTCCCAATGTCTTCATCCTCTGAAGCCCCATTTTCTGCATAGGAATCGATACTCTTTTTCAGTTTGAATTGAATATATTTTATAAAGCTAAGACACACTGTTAATGATTAAAAGCACAGATCGCAAGAGATAAACCCAAATGTAATGATGCCAATTCTATAACAAACCATTGTTCTGAAACATAACAACAAATAATAGAGATCCCATGACACACTCAAAGAACATGAATTTCTAGAAGCAGAATACAACCTCCCCCCTGTCTAGACCCTAACAGAAAATGCTACAAAAAGCCAAAATACAGTACATGTGAGAAACCCCGATTAGGATTCCTTGTTCTTAACACTTTTAAGAGAGAATAATAATTACTTTCAATAAAATATAAAATATCCAGAAGCCGATCAATGCCTACCCGATTTAGAAAACCTAAGAGAAACTACGGTTGAAGTGGAACGTCAATCTACCAAGTGAGCAGGTATACCGTATTATTGCCTTCACAAAACCTGTAAAAGCTTACCTGTAAAGACTGATCAAAGCTAACTAAAACCAATGATCGCCATTTTGTTACTGACACCCATAAATTAGCAAAAGAATGTCTAATTTGGAAAGTTGAACAATGGCCGTATTTTACACAGGAACTCCCCATTTTTTGGCCAAACTAGGGCCAATCATCTAGGAAGTGTTGCTCTGGATAAAATACCAATTAGATGAGAGATGTGCAATTTCACCAAAAGCTTGGAAACTAACCTGGGCCACTGGAGGTAAACTCCTACTGGTTTATCACTGAACCACAGCCCAACCAACGCAAAGATGGCAGGCCTTAAGCAGAACATGTGATCAAAGGTTATTTTACCAGATAAATAGATTTTCCCATAAGCCCAAAAAATTGCCTACCAAACAGAATCTAGCAGAAGACTGGAATAAAATGGCTTCCTAAAACTGAAGGAAATTATCACTGCAGGAGAAGAAGCGATTATTTCCTAAATCTGATCAAATAAAACTTATTTATCTAATCCCATTGAAACATCCAGACCAACTATTCCCAAAATCAACCACAAACCATCAATTTAACCAAAACTAGCCAAAAATTGCTGGAAGAACAAAGCTTTAGTGAGAAATCCTCACAGACTAGCACTAAAGACTAAAAGCACAAAACAAAACCTTATTGATTTCAAGAGCCCGGACCAGCCCTTACCTTGGAGAAGAGATGATTTCTCTGAGTCACAGTTATCGTCTCTCTTATCCTTGGCGAGATTGAAGACTGAAGAGGCCCCGAGAATAACACAACTCTCCAAAGTACTCCCAAACACGACTTTCCATTTCAGCAGCACTCCATCCTCGATGCCCAGTTCCCCTCCAGGCAATTCAAAGGAAACGTCGGTAAATGTGGATTTTTTCGGGCTCAATATATGCTGCAACGCCTGCCATGGCCTAACAATGCCACCCATCATGATTCTCATCACATAGTTCCATATCCCCCTATTTTTACCACTATTGTTAAGGTTGGTTTCTTCACTGGATATAACACAGTCCACCTTAACTACTACATTCTGTACTTGCGGGACTATAGTAGAAAACCTCTTTGATACCGCACGACATCGCCCTAAGGCCTTGATATCACCAAATTTGTTGAATACAAGCAGCAGAAGTGAATCTAGGAGTCTGTCAAAGTGGTCTACCGATGAATTAAATTCCATCTTTGGATCAATACATGTATTCCTCTCGGGGCAATATAGCACATGATCACACGAGCTCCCTTGATTTGCAACTTAATCAGAAACTGCTTGACAATCAACTGCAAATCTTGAAATCTTGAATCTCATGAATCCTCAGATCACTTTACACAAAACCTCGTACTATTTTGGCTCGGAAAACCATAAAGAAACTTCAGATGTATACCAAACCCAAGAACATCCAGGCTCATTCTAGTACAAATCTTGAATATTTTCCAAACTTCGTGCAATCTCATATCATTCCTTACCAAACCCAATCCCTTGGAAAAACTACAAGAAGCTCAGCCCTCTCAGCCCAATGATTAAAAGCTCCAATAGTCTATAAGTTTGCACAACAATTAATACTTAACTCAATATCGCATTCCAGCATATCTTTTACATTGTTAGTTTTGTTTCCTCTTGTTTGTTTGCATTGAATTGACATGATATTTCTCAAACCCATATGACAGGAAACGCAACAGCTTTACTTCTGTATGGAACACCTATGTAAGTAATTATACATTAATTGCTCTGTAGTAGTTGTATTCAAGTTCAATTCCACAAATATAAGATTCGAAACAGTATATAAATTGTCGATAATACAAATTTGGTATAGCATATTATTACCGCAAGGAAGATATCTCGGCCAAGAGCACCATAGCTCATCCACAAAAAGCTGTTAATGAAGGCAAAAAAGGACAAGTAGAAAGGCATGAACTCCACACTTTTTGTTTGAATCACCAGTTTCTGCACACAATATAACCATTCCACATCATTTTGTTACAATAAAATAAACAATATAACCATTCCACATCATTTTGTTACAATAAAATAAACTACTATAGGTTCTTATTCTTCTCGATCTTGTATATACATTAATTCACAGCACAACATACAACGCAATGAGAAGAAATTTGATGATCTGAAGAAACTACTCACCATAACAACAAGTGGAGAACCATATAAACCAATAGAGGAAAATATTCCCACCATTCCTATCATGAACTTGCGATTCTTATGGTCATGGAGAGCGAAGGCAGAGATAACTGCTAATACAGCGAACAATACCAAGACTCCCACAAGCATTCTGCCAATTCTTAACTGAAATCATAAGGAAATATACACGATTATTACATACTTCAGACATATAACGGATATTTATATCTCTCACAAGCATATATTATAAGGAACATCTTAGAAAAATTAGTAATAGGATGGATACCTTGAGCTTTGGTGGAGCAAAAACAAGATAAGTAAAAATGGCGAAGCACTCTGGAAAAATTCCAGCGCCATTAACAGTGGAGACCAGGAAATTCTCCCAGCCATTACTGACCACAGGGAAGCCATACCATGTATAGGTTAAACAGTTGAAGAGAGCAATTACGTAGGGCGTGCATGCGAACTGACCTACTGACTTGTCTTTTATCACTTTTCTGAATGTCAGACTGCGTTCATCACACAAATATAATTTCAGCCTCTTCCAAAAATTCATAGATTCATTCATTGAAAGCTTCTTGAACTTGAATATATATTCATTCATTGAAAACTTCTTGAACTTGAATATAACTACTACAGAGCAATTAATGTATAGTTACTTACATAGGTGTTCCATACAGAAGTAAAGATGTTGCGTTTCCTGTCATATGGGTTTGAGAAATATCATGTCAATTCAATGCAAACAAACAAGAGGAAACAAAACTAACAATGTAAAAAAGATATGGACAAAGCAAGTCTTTCTGTTTGTAAGAAAACAAGTAGAGACAAGGAAAACCCAAAATTCCAACAGCTAGACGTAGATTCTTCTCCATCCTGTTCAGAAAAACAACTCAGAAAATAATAAGGCTTCCCTGCTGGACGTTCTTGGCGCTTGGTGTATTTCTAAGCATTGGAGCATAGTTTTTATAGGCTGGCTCCTTCAGTGGTTACCGAAATGATAGGGAAAAAAAAAGGGTGACAGAAGAATCCAGTGACGGAGATGGTCAGACGAATGGTCAGACGAATAGAATCCAGTGGCTGTTATCAAACTGAATGGTCAGACGAATATAAAATGTATCGTTGTACAAGTTGTGGAGATGTTGGATCACTCTTCTTTAACGACTCTCTAATCACTCTTTTCTTTATTGTGAATTTAAACTAGCAACTAGGTACAATAAAAGAACGCCGTGTTGTAAACTAAGCAAGGAGATGTGGACATATAACAAGAAAGACAATTTGAAGTGTTGAACTACAAATTTTAGTAAATAAAATCGTATGGTTGATACAATAATTTAAAACATTATATTCTTCACATAATTGGCCATTACATTATTGGAATTTCAAAAGTAATCATGAAAATTATTTTTCTCTCATCGAAATGACAATGAATTGTTATTTTTTGTAGTTCATTGTAGATGCAAATTTTTTATGAATCTATCTACTAAATAAATAAAAATAATTCATTATTGATAAAGGTTAGGGAGTAAAATATTATTTCAAGATTAACTTTGCACAAATTAGGATAATTGATTTTGATAATTCTTTCACCCTTTCTATTCTATTTTTACGTTATGGAGCACTCACAAAGGAGCCTTAGCGGCTAATTTGTGTAGGGAGGAGCTCACTCCAAAGGCCTTCACCCTTAAAACTTACTTATAAAGTATATTAATATTTAAAAATTATTATAAAAAACAAAGTCCAGTAGATTTACCAGGTCTAACTTTTGGTATTCCTGTCTTTCCAATTCTACCCATTCCATGCCTTTCTTCTACCACCTTTACGACTATATGATTCAACATATTTACAACCACCCGATGTTAGAAAATAATATTCCTCCATTAGAGTAAGAAACAGATGAATCCTAGCTTTGGAATTTATCATAATAAATATTTTATTATTCTAAAAAGAATTACCTACTCAACAGTTTTAAATATTTAAACAATCATATAAGCAAAATGCATAGTCAATTAGATTTTGTTCAATGTAAAGGGTTCAAGCATGTTGTTTATTTGGCTATTCTCCTTAAAATTTAGAGTTTACCCTAAATGCTTTTAAACAATCATATCCATAATAAGCAATTTAAGCAAAATGCATAAGCAATAAGCAAAATGCATAGTCAATTATATCTAGTTCAAAACTTCAATGTAAAGGGTTAAGCAGGTTGTTTATTTGGCCCCCATTCTAGAACAACCTATAGCAGGCCTATTCATGATCAGATACAACCAGAAGTAGTGTGCGTGCCCGATAAAGAATTTGATTGAGATGAATTAAATCTAGTAGAGAGTAGGGAGGTATGCGAGGGAGCTAACATGTCCGTTAAGGTAAGAGATAGTGAGGTCCAGGTCTTGGCCCAGTTCATGGCCTTCGGTAATGAAATTATTTAGAATACATCTACAGTAAAGAAAAGGAAAGTCAAAAAGCAGTATTATTATCCTGACTTTTGTTGGCACTCATCAGTGGGCTTTGGCCTTGCTTGGCCTTTGATTGGTTTTTTCTCTTTACTGGTATCATCAGCGAGCCCGTCAACCCTCCATCTCCTGCATCTTCTGATTTTTCCGGTGAAAAGATCTAGCGAGATATAAAATAAGGAGCCTATAGTTAAAACTCCATAGAAATAAAACACTTACTTCTTCGTTTCGTTACGTTGCCCTCATCCGTAAAGTAAGGGAGGGCTTGCATCTCGGCTATCGCTTCTATCATACAACCCCCTTACCTGGCTGGGCAGCTCACTGGCCCTTCCCCCTATTAACGTGAACTAACAACTTTATTTAAGTTCGTTAGCGAAGTAAGAGAGAAGATAGAATTATTGCTAACTCACCGGTCTGTTGCTTCTCTACCCGAAGGGCCAGGTTTGCCACGAAGAAGCATTACCTGAAAGGCAGATTGGCATTTACTACTTTGGATATTCTTGAGCAGCAAGCAGCCAAATTGTGCATGCTGTTTCCAGCACAAAAGGGCGCTCATTCATTATTACCACATTTCATTTTCTACCCGTCATTATTAGACTGAACACATTTCATTTTCTACCCGTCATTATTAGACTGAACCGAGAACCCAACAACAGGTCAGCTTTTATATAGTGTAAGTTATTGCTAGCCAGCACAGACGCGCACTAATAGCTACTCCTGATTAGCCCTCGAAGCACAGTGACACATATGGTTACACAAATTCTTTGTTTATCTATATTTTTCTTTGTTGACTGCAAGACTATTGGGTTTATCCACTCTAGCTTATGACCTCGACAGATTAAGCTGGCAACTAGCATTTTAACCAAAATTTGTATGTCTATTACTGTGTTATATTGGTCGATCTTTGATCTTTCAATATTATAGAGCCAAGAATCGCTCTATCTTCCTCTGTCCCATTGCAGCCACAATCCCCTTCATGTTTTGATAGTCTTTAGTCATGAATGAACACATTAAAATTGAATACTTATTCAGAAACTGCCTGATCTCCCCCAGTTAAGCCTTTGTATAATAATAATCATCACTGGTTATCATCTTTGGCGTGTTATCTTTTGAAAAACTTATTTTACTTGTTTTTTTGATGTCCATATAGCGAGGTGGAAAGTTGACTTCTTATCAGTCAAATCTGCTTCCATCGATCTGCTAGCTGTCTCCACCCTAAATGCTATCTCCAAAATAATGAGAAACTCTTTATGTTTACTTCATTAAGGAAAAAAAGAAGAAGCAAAATATACAAATAAAAAACAAAACAAAACCAACCTTATCCTATTTATAACATAGTCACATCCTTAAATAGTATACCATAATTTTGATAACAGTTCATTCTAATTTTCGTTCATCTAAGTAAACCAGGGTTAAGACACCATTTTATGGTATTTGGTCCTAATAACTTACCTGGATCAAAGAAACGCCTGATATATCGGATGGCCATGCAATGGAGTTCGAATATCCAGTAAACCGACGGCTTTCACAGACGCCTACTTGAGATAGAAAGCGCACAGGAGAAACAGGAATTTAAAAAGGGAATTATTAGTGTTTTTAAAAAGGCAGGCGATAAGGAGCCCTGAACTAAGTTCTTCACCATATGCCTATAGCAAATAACCCTTTTCCCGTCAACCGATGCCATTCAGTCAACAAGAGCCTCTAAACAAATAGATCTTTAGGAAGGAAGCCAATCATATAAAGCATGCTGTTATGTACAACGGGGCATAGATAGGACATGTTTAGTGGCATAGTCAACCCAACGTTAGAGTCCTTCTATGCAGGCAGGCCACCGCCCAGCTGCCCAAGGGAGCCCACGTGAGCCTGGGCTGCATGCACACCGCGTGTGGGAAAGCATGCAACCAGGCGACCAGTGCCTGTTCTTCCAAAACGGGCTAGCCCTCACCGGCATGGGGTCTATCTCCAACCCATTCTATGCTCATAGACCATCACGAGGGCTGGTAAACTGGTGAAGATGCTGGTTGTGCAGGTCATGGAGGAAACAATGCCTTTAATTACAGCAGCGGGCCTGAGAAATTGTTGTTGTAGGCGTCCAGCATCTCCAGATTCACAAGACGAGAAATGTTTGCTGGGATCGCGCAGCTAATCCTACTGCATGTTGTTAGCCATAAATTCTGATTCTGAACAAATGCGGAATAAAACTATAAAACAGAATCGAAATAGGAATGCCTAATAAATCATACCTCCAGCCATTGATGCTACTGAACTTGATGTAGAAGATTTCCCTGTTCCACAAAATTTAGGTTCCTGTACGGTGCTTCCAAGCTCTGCTTTCTCATTCTTGATGGTGTAAAACTGAAGGGGATTGAGATAGTGAGCTTGGGGACCAACAGGGGTTTTAAATAGCCAAGCTCCCATCAAGCTTCTGATGTCTATGTGTCAAACCTTCCACAAATCAAGGTGATGGACCACTCCAAAAGCTCCCAACAAGAAAACGTTTGCCAAACCAAATGAACCGTTGGAGATCTTGAGGAGCTGCTGAATGGATGATGAACCGTCGGCCGGACGTAGGAGCTTACATTCTCCCACTTGGTCCATACTTCCAAACTTAATGTCTCATCTTAAAACCTATGGACAATCTGTATTAAGTAATAGATACAAGAATCATGGCGATAAGTCCTCTTATGACAAGTATTACCTTCCATGTATCACTATGTATTTATTGCTATTTTAATTTATGTAGCAACAATTTCTTAATGAATAAACCTTATGTTTATTCTTGGTCCTCATAGATGAATTTTCTCAAATTAAATTAAGGTGCACATATGTATGAGAAAAAACATCACAGTAATTAAAAATTTCATTAAAAAAAACATTGTCCATACAATGAGAAACTACATAATGGAACCAAGTCCCATATTCAGTACATGATCCTTGAATTTAAACGGTGGCATGCCCTTAGTCAAAGGATCAGCGATCATCAGATCAATGTTGACGTGCTCAATGACCACTTTCTTTGCTTTAACACGTTCCCTGATGGCTAAATACTTAATGTCGATGTGTTTATTTCGACTCCCACTTTTGTTGTTTTTAGCCATAAAAACAGCAGCTAAATTGTCGCAATACATTCTCAATGGCTTAGAGATAGAATCCATAATTCTAAGCCCAGAAATGAAACTCTTAAGCCATACACCATGTAAAGTAGCCTCAAAACAGGAGACGAACTTGGCTTCCATAGTGGAAGCGGCAATCAAGGTCTGCTTGGCACTCCTCCATGATACAGCTCCACCGGCCATCATAAAAATGTATCCTGATGTTGATTTGCGTGAATCAACACATCCAGCAAAGTCAGAATCTGAGTAGCCAATTACTTCCAAATTGTCCGTCCATCTATACATAAGCATGTAGTCTTTAGTTCCTTGAAGATACCTCATTACTTTCTTTGCAGCTCTCCAGTGGTCTATACCTGGATTACTCTGATATCGTCCCAACATTCCCACAACAAATGCAATGTCAGGTCTTGTGCAGACTTGAGCATACATTAGGCTTCCGACAACAGAAGCATATGGAATGTTCTTCATTTGTTCCCTTTCAAGGTCGTTCTTTGGGCATTGGTTCAAATTGAACCTATCACCCTTCACAATGGGAGCTATACTTGGTGAACAATCCTTCATTTGAAATCTCTCTAAAATTTTATTAATATAGGTTTCCTGAGAAAGACCTAAGAGGCGTCGAAATCTGTCTCTATGGATCTTAATGCCAATGACATAAGATGCCTCACCCATATCCTTCATATCAAATTTTTTTTAGAGAGGAATTGTTTCACTTCATGCAGCATACCCTTATCATTGGTTGCTAGCAAAATGTCATCCACATATAAAACAAGAAAACAAATTTTACTCCCACTAACTTTCAGGTATATACATTGATCCATAATGTTTTCTGCAAAACCAAAAGAAGAAATTACATTGTGGAATTTCAAATACCATTGGCGGGATGCTTGTTTTAAACCGTATAAGGATTTCTTGAGCTTACAAACCAATTGCTCACCATCACTAGAGGGGAATCCTTCAAGTTGTTTCATGTAAACCTCCTCCTCTAGATCTCCATTTAGAAAAGCCATTTTCACATCCATTTGATGCAACTCCAAGTCGAAATGGGCTACTAATGCCATAATAACGAGCAAGGAATCTTTCTTAGATACAGGAGAGAAAGTCTCCATGTAGTTGATTCCTTCTTTCTGAGTGAATCCTTTAGCAACGAGTCTAGCCTTGTATCTCTCAATGTTGCCCAATGAGTCTTTCTTTGTCTTAAAGACCCATTTACATCCAATGGATTTTGCACCATTAGGCAACTCAACAAGATCCCAGACTTCGTTACTCTTTATAGAATTCATCTCTTCCTTCATGGCATCGTACCATAATTCTGATTCTTTGCAATTCATGGCTTGTGAAAAGGACTCGGGATCATTTTCGGCTCCAACGTTAAAGTCAGATTCTTGTAGATACACAACATAATCATCAGGAATTGTTGATCTCCTTGGTCTAGTAGATCTTCTTAATGTTGTATCACTATCTTCTTGAGAAGTATGTGGTTCAACTCGTTGTTCAAGAGTTCTTGGAAACTCTTGAACTACCTGATCTAATAGAATGTTGTCAGCAGCTTGTGGAACTTCAACAATTGGTTGTTCAATACCAGTTTGTACTTGAGGGGTGTTGTGAACAATAACCAATCTATGACTTGAGGTGGAAGGATGAGAGTTTGAATGATCCTTCTCGGAAACTATGTTCCTGGTTAGATCGCTCCCACTGATCAAGTCATTTTCAAGAAATTTTGCATTTCTTGATTCCACAATCCTAGTGTCGTGAGATGGACAATAAAATCTATAACCTTTAGACCTTTCAACATATCCAATGAAATACCCACTAATGGTCCTTGGGTCCAGCTTCTTTTCTTGTGGATTATATATTCTCACCTCAGACGGGCATCCCCAAACGCGCATATGTCGCAAACTCGGTTTCCAACCTTTCAATAATTCAAATGGCGTTTTAGGAACGACCTTGGTTGGAACTCGGTTTAATATATACACTGTTGTCTTAAGTGCTTTAGTCCACAAGGATTTAGGAAGATTGGAGCTGCTAGGCATACTCCGCACCATGTCCAATAAAGTTCGGTTTCTTCTTTCTGCTACACCATTCTGGTCGGCTGAATTAGGCATGGTGTATTGGGCAACAATCTCATGCTCTTGAAGAAATTTAGCGAATGGCCCAGGTGATTGTCCATCTTCTGTGTATCTACCATAATATTCTCCACCTTTATCTGATCTCACAATATTAATTTGCTTGCTGCATTGTTTCTCTACTTCAACCTTAAATATCTTAAAGGCATCTAATGCTTCGTCCGTTTTATGAAGCATTTAGAGATACATATATCGTGAGTAATCATCTATAAAAGAGATGAAGTATCTCTGACCATGTGAGTCCATCTCTGGGCTACATATATCAGTATGTATGATCTCTAATATGTCCGAACTCCTATTGGCACCTTTCTTTGACTTGTTGGTCTGCTTTCCTTTTATGCAATCCACACAAGTCTCAAAATTAGTGAAATCCAGAGCATTAAGTACTCCTTCATTTACCAATCTTTTAATTCTTTCTATGGAGATATGACCTAACCTCCAGTGCCATAATTTAGAGGAATCTTCATTAATAACACATCTTTTGGTGCCACTGTGAACATGCATTGAATCATAAGTGACATTGTTTTGTAAATTAGTGCAGTAAAGATCATAAGACAAAATACCATTCCCAACATAATCAGATTTATAAAATAAACTGACGGATGTTTCTGAAAAGTTAAAGGAATATCCAAAATGTACAAGTCTTGAAACTGAAATCAAGTTTCTAGAAAAACTTGGAACATAAAAGACCTTTTTCTAATTCTAAAACAAAGCCACTGCTTAAAGTTAAATAGCATGTTCCTATATCTTCCACATGCGAGCCCATCTTGTTTCCTGATAAGATGCATTGCTCACTTCCCACTGGCTTCCTTAGGTTTTGCAAACCCTGCAAGGAATTCGAAATGTGAATTGTTGATCCAGAATCAATCCACCAAGTGTTAATATTGACATTGACCATATTATATTCATAACAAACAAACGAGATTGCATTACCTTTGTCCGCAAGCCATTTCTGAAATTTTTCGCATTCCTTCTTCATGTGTCCCTTCTTTTTACAGAAGAAACGCTTGGAAACCTTCTTAATA